>CM051236.1:275766402-275966402 GCA_027917425.1 Gastrophryne carolinensis
ATGCAGGCCACCATCTGCCCCACAGAACCAACCAATAATATGCAGGCCACCATCTGCCTCACAGAACCAAACATTAATATGCAGGCCACCATCTTCTTCACAGACTCAAACATTAAAGTGGACCAACACCCAGGATTTTGACTATCCTGGGTTTTGGTCCACTTCGGCGGGGCACCCCGATCGGGGGTGCCCCGCTGTGTGAAACCCCCCAGAAACCCCAAAAAACTCACCTCTCCCCGCTCCCACGTGAACGGCGCAGACAATCCCCGCCAACGTCCAGGCGGGGGACAGGAACGTCCAAGCCGCTTCCGCCGCCGCCGCCTCCCGCGCGTCACTCTCGGCGCGCGCGCCCCCCGCCGGCCATTCACAGAGGGCCGTCGCGGGCGCGCGCACGTTTGGAGGGGCGCGCGGGAGGCGGCGGCGGCGGATCAGGTAAGATCTTTTTGGGGTTTCTGGGGGGTTTCACCCCGCGGGACAACCCGACCTCGGATGTCCCGCGGGGTGGGAGGTGATCGGCCCGGGAATCTTATAGATTTCCGGGCCGATCACCCCTGGGTGTTGGTCCACTTTAATATGCAGGCCACCATCTGCCTCACAGAACCAAACAATAATATGCAGGCCATCATCTGCCCCACAGAACCAAACATTAATATGCAGGCCACCATCTGCCTCACAGAACCAAACATTAATATGCAGGCCACCATCTGCCTCACAGAATGAAACATTAATATGCAGGCCACCATCTTCCTCACAGAACCAAACACTAATATGCAGGCCACCATCTGCCCCACAGAACCAAACAATAATATGCAGGCCACCATCTGCCTCACAGAACCAAACAATAATATGCAGGCCACCATCTGCCTCACAGAACCAAACAACAGCAGCATGTCAGAGGTAACTGTGGGGTGACAATCGCCCTGCAATCTCAGCAAAGCTAAGCATGTGGTTTTCTTCTCCTGGTAGGTTCTGGGGTGACAGGTTTAGTGTATGAGGGGTGACAGAGTCTGAACTCCATCTTTCTTCCACTAAAATAAAAAAAAAACAAGCCTAAGGGTTTTTCATTGGACCATTTTTCGCAATAGTGTTCCTTTAACTCTTTAAGTACCAAGCAGGTAACACCTACATGCTTGCTTGTCCAGCAGTTAAGTGCCAAGTACGCTGACCCCTCGTTCGATCCACCTGGGTCTCCTCTTCACCTGGGGGGCATCCAATCCCCCTCTCTCAGCTCCCAAAAGACCCTGCCCCCCCAGGTCCTGCGGCCACAGACAACTGTAAAACAAAAAATTAAATTTACTCACCTGCGGCAGCGATCCTCTTCGCTGGGGGGCCTCCAATCGCCCCCGGCTCTTCTGTGGTGAGAAGAGGGGACGGGAAACTGCCCTCTTCCTCACTTCCTGGGTCGTCGGCTGCTAGCCCCGCCCTTTGTGGGTAGGGCAGATGACATATTCTATGACCTCACCTGGCCGGGATTTCTCATCTGCTCCTAAAAGCTCAGTTGCTCCGGGTGATCGGAGGAGGGAGGTTGGAGGGACGAGAGTGCTGTTATCTCTTACCTTCCCTTAGCCCCCCTCCACCGGTCACCTGGCATCTGTCATCGGACATGATTGCCGGGGGACAGTGATCGGAGGTGAGTAAAGAAAAAAAATGTCCATGAGACCCCTATACCAGGCTTAGGGGCTGGCAAGTCACCTGCGGCTAGTGGGTGACTTGCCATTAACCCCCGGCATTAACCCCCGGCACCCACCAATTACCTGTCTCCCCAAAGCTTGGGGGGGGAGGGGGACAGAAGGGCTCGGGCCTTTGTAGCCAAAGCTTGCCCCTGCGCCCGGTTCCTGCAAGCCCTGCATAGCTGGTCCCGGGCCAGTTATGCTGGGTAGGGGGGACCCCATGTATTTTTTTTCTGTATTTTTAAGGGGTTTTATCCCTTAAAATTCCAAAATAATGCCCCCCAAGGAGGGGGGACCCTATGTCATTTTTAAAAAAATTAATCTCTTATGTTCTGTCGCCCAGCAGGTATAAAAGGCTTCCAGCAGGAGAGCAGAAGCCAGAGCGATTTGCTAGGGACACAGTGCAAGATGGATGGGTGGTAAGTATTATTTTCTCTGTGCGTGTGTGTTTGTGTTTTTACATTTAACCCTTTGTGGATGGAAGGTAAGTATTATTTTCTGTGTGTGGTGTTTTTTTTACATTTAACCTTTTGTGATTTTGTAAGGGATCCATGAGACCCCTATACCAGTTTACAAAGCTTCGGGCTGGCAAGTCACCTGCGGCTAGCGGGTGGCTTGACATTCAACCCCAGCCCCCCCCAAAGCCCAGGGGGGCAAAAGGGCCCAGGGGCTATTTAGCCTGTGGGGTTTGAAGCCTGAAGGGTGGTGGGCCACAGAGGCTGGCCCCTGTGTCCTGTTCTACAAGCCCTGGATAGCTGGTCCCCGGGCTGGTTATGCTGGGTAGGGGGGACCCCACGTCATTTTTTGTAGATTATTAACCCTTAAAAGTCCCAGAAAAATGGGGTCCCCCCTGGGATGGGTGACTTTAAGCCAAATATTTTTGTGGTTTAACCCTGGATAGTGTGGACAGTAATTGTATTTTATTTGTAAATTTTAGAAAGTGCTTGTTTCAGTTTGGGGGGTCTCCTGGGAAAGAATGGGAGGCTAACGATAAATAGGTGGTATCGTTGTAATCGGGAGAAATGGGGCTATCACATGCAACATGCAACACAGTTTTCTTTAATAAATGTTTTATTTAAAATAAAGGAGACAAGAAATATTTTTTTATTTATTTTTATTTTTTTTGTTCAGTAGAAGAATTACAAACAATACATTTCATGTTAAAGCCTAAACTCTGCCACAAAACATAATATATATTTTTTCCTGGAAATTCCTGCAAAAATCAAGGTTAAACATAGCCCAAAGGGGTGAAAAATGACCTGTCAACAAAGGTTGACAAAATCTCAAGTAGTCTGGCAATTAAAAGGCTTTAAAGTAGCTATGCATGTTGGATATTGTTCTGTTCAGGGGCCCTTGCGCTTTCAGATTTAGCTTGTTTTTTCTTGTTTGCATATTGATATTTTAGGAAAACATGTTTTTCATTCTGCTTTTTATACATTTTTTTAGGGAAACCCTGTGCAACCAAAGAATTCTTCAAAGGATTACTTCCAAATCGATGAGCCAACTACAATAAGCTGTGTATGCTTAGAAAGCATAACATACGTACTTTCAGGGAATGTATGGTTTGTGGGGGGGGAGGGGTATTCCAAATGTAAAGTCTGTTTTGGTAGAAGTAGCCCACGGTGCAGCTGCCGATATTTACATTGGCGAGGGAGCCTGGAAAAATGTGAGTTTGCTGGGACCTGGGGGGTTTCACACAGCAGGGCATCAGATTTGGAAAGCCCCAGGTGAAGACCAGTGACTGTCCCTGGACTCTTTTATAGTCCAGGGCTGGCCTTCTTGGCTTTGTTCCACTTTAAAAGACTTTCCCAATCAACACTACAATGAGACAGTTATACAAGTGAAGTACTTTTTTTTTACGGCTCTCAAAACTCAGCCTCTCCAAAATTAAATCAATCAATCCCTTATTCCTATGAACACCAATACTCCCAACTAACACCAGAGAAAACACAAGGCTTTTGTATGACAGGCTATAGAAAAATAATTGACTAATATAGTTTATTTAAAAAAAATTATCCTCTCTGTAGTTTATTAGCAGAAAGTGATAGATGTCAGCAGAAAGTAACAGGGCTAAGCAGACTTACTAAGGGGGGGGGGGGGGGAGGGGGTCTGCTCACAAAGACACAGAAATCACAAGCCCTATCTCATCATAAATTGCTATTCCTAGAGATTTTGTTACTTTCTGTATGTTTAACTGTGATTTTTGCAGGAATTTCCAGGAAAATGATATAATGTTTTTTAGCATTTTTTTAATAATGATTTTTGGGTAAAAAATGGGGAAAAAATGATGGGGGTGATTTACAAAAGTATTCGCTGGGTTTACGCTAGTTTCTGCATTTACCAAGTTAAATGGGGCATGTTCCGCCGGCAATGTCCCTTTTTGGTTCTTTTGGTTACAATGGTTACCTTTTCCTGCCCAAGAGACTGGAGAACTGGAAAATGAAACAGAGCTTTAGGAGATTTTAAGATAAAATATAACTGGCATGTGCACCTTGCAATTTTTCAACAAAAATAACTCTTTACATTTGAAAAACCCCAACTATATATGCTCAAGCTTTCTAGATGTGCCAGGCTTTTGACGTAGATGCTGTTTTTCTAGAAGTAATCTCTCAATGAATTCTTTGGTTGCACAGGTTTTACCTAAAAAAATTATAAAAAAGCAGAAGCAAAGCCACATCTTCCTAAAAAAAAATAAGCAAACAAGAAAAAACAAATGAAATCAGAAAAAGCAAAGTACCCCGAAAAGAACAATATCCAAGATGTATAGGTCCTGTCAAGGGAAGAGTTGCCAAACACCCCAAAGTAAAGCACGTGCGTAACGGTAATTTTACTTGAATATTTCAGCTCTACAAAGTGCGCACCTTGTACTTTTTCAACCAAAACAACACTTTACATTTGAAATACCCCCACAAACCATATGTTCTCTGAAAATACACACATTAACCTTTCTGGGCATACCCAGCTTGTTGTAGTGGGCGCATTTTTCTGGAAGTAATCCCTCAAATAATTCTTTGCACAGGGTTTCCCTAAAAAAATTTGAAAAAAGAAGAATAAAAAACATGTTTTCCTAAAATATCAATATGCAAACAAGAAAAAACAAGGTAAATCTGAAAGCGCAAGGTCCCCTTAACAGAACCATACCCAACATGCATAGCTTGAGATGTTGTTGAAAAATTGTTTTTTGAAATTTGTCTCACTTATATTAAATAGAAAATGTATTTTATAAAAGAAAACCATGGTGCATGTAAAATCCCCATTTCTTCTGCTTACAATTGTACCACATATGTATCGGTAGCCCTCATTTCTGCCCAGGAGACCCCCCCCCTCAAACTGAAAAGAGCACATTAGAACATTTACAAGTACAACCACAATTCACACTATAAAGGGGGGTCCCCATGCTTTTTATTTATTTATTTTTTTTAAGGGTTAAAACCTGCATAGCTGTCGTGGTCTCGCCCCCCTGGGCTTTGGGGAGGCAGGTAATGGGGCTTGGGGTTAATGGCAAGTCAAGTGCTAGCCGCAGGTGACTTGTCAGAGCCAGAGCCTTGTGAACTGGTATAGGGGTCTCATGGATCCCTTACCAGTTCACAAAGGGTTAAATGTGAAAAAAAGACACCACACACATCATAAAAAATATTTTATTATTTTATTTTTAATACTTACCTCCCATATATCCATCCCTGAGCACTGTGTCCCATGACAATCATCCTGGTTTCTGTTCTCCTGCTGCTGCTGGAAGCCTTTTGTACCTGCTGAGTGATGGGACCTAAAGGGTTAATGAAAAAATTGCGTGGGGTCCCTACCTAGCTCAACCAGCCCGGGGACCAGCTATGCAGAGCTTGTAGGACAGGGTACAAGGGCCAGGATTGGTGGCCCCTGGCCCTGCAAGGCTACAAGCCCGCACAGCCTAAATGGCCAGGGCTTTTCTGCTCCCTTGGGGTTTGGGGAGGCGGAAAATGGGGGGCTGGGGGTCTTTCCAGACTTGTAAACTGGTATGGGGTCTCATGGACCCCTTACCAGTTCAGGGGTAAGTGGAAAAGATACCACTCATAAAAAATGACTTTATTAAAGTGACTTTACTCACCTCAGATCGTCAGCTTCCCTGTCCCGTATTGATCTTGATGACAGATGCGAGGATCACTGGAGGGGGGTGGGGAGGCAGAGGATCAGAGGATCCCATACTCCCCCCCCCCACTCCTCTCTCCAGTGATCACCACAACTGACAACTGTCAGGCCGGGAGTGGGAAGACATCAGCAGGATGTAATTAAGATGGCGGCGGCAATGGGCCGAAAGCAGGGGTTGAGCCCGCTCCTGAAGACTGAAGTGCCTGGGGGGTGAAGACGCACAGAGGTGAGTAAATGTCATTTTCACAGTAGATGCCAGTGGCAGCTGATGCGAGGGAACTCTATTCTGGGCCCTCTCCTGAAACCAAAGGAGCCCGGAGGGGGGGTCTGGAGGCCCCTCGAGTGAAGAGAAGACCCCGCAGGATCGATTAAGAGGTCAGGTGTGTGTTTGTTTTTGCCCGCTGTCAGAGGGAGAGGCAGGCAAGTAAAATTTATGTGTCTGGTGTTTAACTGTAGGAGAGGCCACATGAATTTTACATGGCCGCTGTTAGAAGGGTTAACAGTACCACATATGTATTGCTAAACAAGGGTCTCAAGGACCCCTCACCAGTTCACAAAGGGTTAAATAAAAAAAAAACAGACGGCTAGGGTCATGTGAAAATGTTTTCTGGGGCAACCCCCTGGTTTGTTGTATACTTGATCTGGCGACTCCATGGAGCATGCATGGGCCTCCGGCAGCATCCCATACACACCTTCATGCTCTTCACGTACCTGTGCAAGTTACAGTGATGGCAATTTTGGAGACCAGTTTACAGGGTGATGAGCATGCCAGGGGTGTGGTTTAGGGGCATGGCTTACTCACAGGCTTTTGTGGAACAAAACTGTTTGGCAAAGCTGTGCTCAAAATGCACCTAACATTTAAAGCTGAGGTCTGGGCTATGGCCACCCTGCTTCGGCATGCTGTGAGATAATATCTCATCCCCCTATACCATCCCTACAGCTATAGTTACTGATTCACATGTACAGGATGTCAGGGGAGCCATGTGCAGCGCACTCCAGCGCAGAGCCCTCCAGTGCTTGGATTGCATGGATTGGTATAACTGCTTTGGGAGGTGTATTCAGAAAATGGGCTTACCAATGAAGTTGAGGATGGAAGGATTGAGGATGTCACTACCAGCAAGATTATACATTGCTGGGCAGTAGCATTCAACACACAAGCTCGCTGCCCATCAGAGCTGTTTATCAAGCAGACGGGCTGCTAACAGAGATACTGAGTGTGTGTAAAGTCACCCTTTGACTGCCAGAGCAGGGGCTGCAAGTGCATGCCTACAGCAACATCATTCTCCCAGGGCATGGGACTGCAGGGTGAAATGAGCTGCTGACAGGGTGACAGGGTGAAGGGGGGCAAAACTGAGCGACTCCCTGGAAAACCGGGTGACTTGGCATGTCTGCAGATATATCACAATGGCTGGTGCCAGGTGAGTGCAGCCATAGGGAGTGACCTGTGGGAGGCACACGGCAAAGAATGCTATGCTCATTAATTGCTATTACCTCAAACTGACACATGAGCATTCTTATCTCCAGCCAAAACCCAGAAGGAGGATAGCTGTCCTTTAAGAAATAAATGCTATGACCGAAGTAGATGGTGAGTGGGGTTAGCAAGGATTTTTGTACTCACTACATAGGTCTGATTAGGTATTAGATGGGTATAATGTATGTCCTCCTTCCACTTCTCACCCTAGCTGCATCCAGTTAGCTCTCTATATATTAGATGAGCGTCTCCCCTATGTAAGAATCTGTAGCCTTGCAATAACCTTCTCCTGTTCATCAAGCAGCAAGCCTCTGTGTTTTAATCCAAAGTAAGTGAGCTCCCATACAGACACTCTATTTTTCACCATATGTCACATTGAGTCACTCAGCACTGTAATCATATTAAGACCTGCACCCACTCAATGGCCATTTTCAGTTAAGATGTCGAGTCAGTCAATCATGCACAGCCAGAAATCGCTCACACACAGACGCCTACTCTAACAGGCTCCTCTGTAATAATCATTCGCTATGACTGAAACTCATCTATTTCCAGTAACCTCCACCTGTTATTTCTAGCTTAAAGGTCACCACCGTCGCTCAATAAACGGCACAGGTGAGTTGCTCGAATGCATCCTGGAACATTCAGATCTGCAAGCAATTGACCGCTTTTACTCTTCCTATGACCTGCCTGCATTGTAGGTTCTCCCTTCTGTTTCTGTGAGCCACTTTTTCCAGCAGTTTAGATTAAAAGTTCATATACATTTCGTATTACTAAAATAATAAAACAATTGCATTTCAGCGTATCTGTGGCTTATAATAACAGCCAGGCTAGACAAATGTTAAACGATGCCTGCCTAGAGCATTGCTTAAAGTGGACCAACACCCAGGATTTTGACTATCCTGGGTCTTGGTCCACTTCGGTGGGGCACCCCCGATCGGGGTGCCCCGCTGTGTGAAACCCCCCCCGATCACCCTAAAAACTCACCTCTCCCCGCTCCCAGCGCCGACGGACAAGCGATTTGACAGCCGCTTGTCCGTGGCTCCTCCGCCGCCGCCTCCCGCGCGTCCCTCCTGACGCGCGCGCGCCCGCGCCTGCCGTTCACAGACGGCCGGCGCGGGGGCGCGCACGCCTAGAGGGGCGCGAGAGAAGCTAAGGTAAGGGGGTTTGGGGGGGGTTTCACCCCGCGGGACATCCCGATCTCGGATGTCCCGCGGGGAGGGAGGTGATCGGCCCGGGAATCTTATAGATTTCCGGGCCGTTCACCCGAGGGTGATGGTCCACTTTAAAGTTGATCTACACCTTCCCTGGCAAGTTTGTCCCATAAAGACTGTAGGTCAGCTGCAAGCCTGCCCCTCCCCCCTGCCTTGTGGTCAGGAGATAAATGTCCCTCTAAAGTATTACCTAAGTATTGCCTAATGCCTAAAATTGCACAAAATAACTCCTGTAGCCCTATTCTGTTTATTACCAGCCAGTACAATCTCCTGAGAAGCCACAAGGGCAACCAACTAAGGGGTGCTTTTTTAGGGAAAATGGACCTGTGCTAGCTGCATAGGACTAGGATAGGATAGGCTCTTGGTAGATAGTGGTGACACGAACCCGGCTGATTTTGAAAATGATGGCTACTTACAGCAGAGGGAAAGGAGTGAGGAGTCGGGAAAATACACTGAACCACCAATGATTTTTCAAAACCTTTTAAACCTTTGCAATATACTCACTAGGGATGAGCGAATCGATCCGGACGAACCCGGATTCGATCCGAATTTCAGGAAAAATTCGATTCGGATCGAATCCGAATTTCCCCGCGATTCGATCGCTCGAAGTTTTCCTTTAACATCCATTCATTTACATTACAGGCATTCTAAGATGGCGGACGGGACATGTCCAGACATGTAAGCTGGGGCAGTGTATGCTGGGACAGTCACATGCAGCCTATCAGCAGCCAGCAAGCCCGGTGACGTCACAGCTGTATTTAAGGCCGGCCATCTTGCTTTCCAGCCTCATTTCTCTATTGCATTCGTGAGAGACAGAACGCTGTGTAGCTGAGGGAGAGACAGACAGTTAGACAGGCAGGGACAGACAGGGACAGGCTGGAGACAGGCAGGAGACAGACAGGAGACAGACAGAAAGTCAGCGGAAAACAGGGAAAGGAATGGAAAATCGGAGGCTGTCAGTTTTTTTTTTTTTTTTCATCCAGCCTGACAGCCAGGCTTTGTTAGCGTTTTCAGGCTGCTTATACTAACTAACTGTGCATATATACTGAACTGATCTTAAGTCTGCTGTGAGGCATCCCATTCTGTGACTAAAGCAGCCTCTGTTTAAGACCATATAAGCATTTGCTCTTATCATATTTGAAATTAGCCTGATAAAGACACTTTTGCTGGGCATAGTACTACTGGATCTTTTTTGGGGGGCATCCCATTCTGTGACTAAAGCAGCCTCTGTTTAAGACCATATAAGCATTTGCTCTTATCATATTTGAAATTAGCCTGATAAAGACACTTTTGCTGGGCATAGTACTACTGGATCTTTTTTGGGGGGCATCCCATTCTGTGACTAAAGCAGCCTCTGTTTAAGACCATATAAGCATTTGCTCTTATCATATTTGAAATTAGCCTGATAAAGACACTTTTGCTGGGCATAGTACTACTGCATCTTTTTTGGGGGGCATCCCATTCTGTGACTAAAGCAGCCTCTGTTTAAGACCATATAAGCATTTGCTCTTATCATATTTGAAATTAGCCTGATAAAGACACTTTTGCTGGGCATAGTACTACTGCATCTTATTTGGGGGGCATCCCATTCTGTGACTAAAGCAGCCTCTGTTTAAGACCATATAAGCATTTGCTCTTATCATATTTGAAATTAGCCTGATAAAGACACTTTTGCTGGGCATAGTACTACTGCATCTTTTTGGGGGGGCATCCCATTCTGTGACTAAAGCAGCCTCTGTTTAAGACCATATAAGCATTTGCTCTTATCATATTTGAAATTAGCCTGATAAAGACACTTTTGCTGGGCATAGTACTACTGCATCTTTTTTGGGGGGCATCCCATTCTGTGACTAAAGCAGCCTCTGTTTAAGACCATATAAGCATTTGCTCTTATCATATTTGAAATTAGCCTGATAAAGACACTTTTGCTGGGCATAGTACTACTGCATCTTTTTTGGGGGGCATCCCATTCTGTGACTAAAGCAGCCTCTGTTTAAGACCATATAAGCATTTGCTCTTATCATATTTGAAATTAGCCTGATAAAGACACTTTTGCTGGGCATAGTACTACTGGATCTTTTTTGGGGGGCATCCCATTCTGTGACTAAAGCAGCCTCTGTTTAAGACCATATAAGCATTTGCTCTTATCATATTTGAAATTAGCCTGATAAAGACACTTTTGCTGGGCATAGTACTACTGCATCTTTTTTGGGGGGCATCCCATTCTGTGACTAAAGCAGCCTCTGTTTAAGACCATATAAGCATTTGCTCTTATCATATTTGAAATTAGCCTGATAAAGACACTTTTGCTGGGCATAGTACTACTGCATCTTATTTGGGGGGCATCCCATTCTGTGACTAAAGCAGCCTCTGTTTAAGACCATATAAGCATTTGCTCTTATCATATTTGAAATTAGCCTGATAAAGACACTTTTGCTGGGCATAGTACTACTGCATCTTTTTTGGGGGGCATCCCATTCTGTGACTAAAGCAGCCTCTGTTTAAGACCATATAAGCATTTGCTCTTATCATATTTGAAATTAGCCTGATAAAGACACTTTTGCTGGGCATAGTACTACTGCATCTTTTTTGGGGGGCATCCCATTCTGTGACTAAAGCAGCCTCTGTTTAAGACCATATAAGCATTTGCTCTTATCATATTTGAAATTAGCCTGATAAAGACACTTTTGCTGGGCATAGTACTACTGCATCTTTTTTGGGGGGCATCCCATTCTGTGACTAAAGCAGCCTCTGTTTAAGACCATATAAGCATTTGCTCTTATCATATTTGAAATTAGCCTGATAAAGACACTTTTGCTGGGCATAGTACTACTGGATCTTTTTTGGGGGGCATCCCATTCTGTGACTAAAGCAGCCTCTGTTTAAGACCATATAAGCATTTGCTCTTATCATATTTGAAATTAGCCTGATAAAGACACTTTTGCTGGGCATAGTACTACTGCATCTTTTTTGGGGGGCATCCCATTCTGTGACTAAAGCAGCCTCTGTTTAAGACCATATAAGCATTTGCTCTTATCATATTTGAAATTAGCCTGATAAAGACACTTTTGCTGGGCATAGTACTACTGCATCTTTTTTGGGGGGCATCCCATTCTGTGACTAAAGCAGCCTCTGTTTAAGACCATATAAGCATTTGCTCTTATCATATTTGAAATTAGCCTGATAAAGACACTTTTGCTGGGCATAGTACTACTGCATCTTTTTTGGGGGGCATCCCATTCTGTGACTAAAGCAGCCTCTGTTTGAGACCATATAAGCATTTGCTCTTATCATATTTGAAATTAGCCTGATAAAGACACTTTTGCTGGGCATAGTACTACTGCATCTTTTTTGGGGGGCATCCCATTCTGTGACTAAAGCAGCCTCTGTTTAAGACCATATAAGCATTTGCTCTTATCATATTTGAAATTAGCCTGATAAAGACACTTTTGCTGGGCATAGTACTACTGCATCTTTTTTGGGGGGCATCCCATTCTGTGACTAAAGCAGCCTCTGTTTAAGACCATATAAGCATTTGCTCTTATCATATTTGAAATTAGCCTGATAAAGACACTTTTGCTGGGCATAGTACTACTGCATCTTTTTTGGGGGGCATCCCATTCTGTGACTAAAGCAGCCTCTGTTTAAGACCATATAAGCATTTGCTCTTATCATATTTGAAATTAGCCTGATAAAGACACTTTTGCTGGGCATAGTACTACTGCATCTTTTTTGGGGGGCATCCCATTCTGTGACTAAAGCAGCCTCTGTTTAAGACCATATAAGCATTTGCTCTTATCATATTTGAAATTAGCCTGATAAAGACACTTTTGCTGGGCATAGTACTACTGCATCTTTTTTGGGGGGCATCCCATTCTGTGACTAAAGCAGCCTCTGTTTGAGACCATATAAGCATTTGCTCTTATCATATTTGAAATTAGCCTGATAAAGACACTTTTGCTGGGCATAGTACTACTGCATCTTTTTTGGGGGGCATCCCATTCTGTGACTAAAGCAGCCTCTGTTTAAGACCATATAAGCATTTGCTCTTATCATATTTGAAATTAGCCTGATAAAGACACTTTTGCTGGGCATAGTACTACTGCATCTTTTTTGGGGGGCATCCCATTCTGTGACTAAAGCAGCCTCTGTTTAAGACCATATAAGCATTTGCTCTTATCATATTTGAAATTAGCCTGATAAAGACACTTTTGCTGGGCATAGTACTACTGCATCTTTTTTGGGGGGCATCCCATTCTGTGACTAAAGCAGCCTCTGTTTAAGACCATATAAGCATTTGCTCTTATCATATTTGAAATTAGCCTGATAAAGACACTTTTGCTGGGCATAGTACTACTGCATCTTTTTTGGGGGGCATCCCATTCTGTGACTAAAGCAGCCTCTGTTTAAGACCATATAAGCATTTGCTCTTATCATATTTGAAATTAGCCTGATAAAGACACTTTTGCTGGGCATAGTACTACTGGATCTTTTTTGGGGGGCATCCCATTCTGTGACTAAAGCAGCCTCTGTTTAAGACCATATAAGCATTTGCTCTTATCATATTTGAAATTAGGCCTGATAAAGACACTTTTGCTGGGCAAAGCACTACTGGACCCTGCCAGGTCCATTCCTGTTGGGGCATCCCATTCTGTGACTAAAGCAGCCTCTGTTTAAGACCATATAAGCATTTGCTCTTATCATATTTGAAATTAGGCCTGATAAAGACACTTTTGCTGGGCATAGCACTACTGGACCCTGCCAGGTCCACTTCTGTTGGGGCATCCCATTCTGTGACTACAGCAGCCTCTGTTTAAGACCGTATAACCATTTTCACTTATCATATTTGAAATTAGGCCTGATAAAGACACTTTTGCTGGGCAAAGCACTACTGGACCCTGCCAGGTCCATTCCTGTTGGGGCATCCCATTCTGTGACTAAAGCAGCCTCTGTTTAAGACCATATAACCATTTGCTCTTATCATATTTGAAATTAGGCCTGATAAAGACACTTTTGCTGGGCATAGCACTACTGGACCCTGCCAGGTCCACTTCTGTTGGGGCATCCCATTCTGTGACTACAGCAGCCTCTGTTTAAGACCGTATAACCATTTTCACTTATCATATTTGAAATTAGGCCTGATAAAGACACTTTTGCTGGGCAAAGCACTACTGGACCCTGCCAGGTCCATTCCTGTTGGGGCATCCCATTCTGTGACTAAAGCAGCCTCTGTTTAAGACCATATAACCATTTGCTCTTATCATATTTGAAATTAGGCCTGATAAAGACACTTTTGCTGGGCATAGCACTACTGGACCCTGCCAGGTCCACTTCTGTTGGGGCATCCCATTCTGTGACTAAAGCAGCCTCTGTTTAAGACCATATAACCATTTGCTCTTATCATATTTGAAATTAGGCCTGATAAAGACACTTTTGCTGGGCAAAGCACTACTGGACCCTGCCAGGTCCATTCCTGTTGGGGCATCCCATTCTGTGACTAAAGCAGCCTCTGTTTAAGACCATATAAGCATTTGCTCTTATCATATTTGAAATTAGGCCTGATAAAGACACTTTTGCTGGGCATAGCACTACTGGACCCTGCCAGGTCCACTTCTGTTGGGGCATCCCATTCTGTGACTACAGCAGCCTCTGTTTAAGACCGTATAAGCATTTGCTCTTATCATATTTGAAATTAGCCTGATAAAGACACTTTTGCTGGGCATAGCACTACTTGTCCCTGCCAGGGCATCCCATTCTGTGACTAAAGCAGCCTCTGTTTAAGACCATATAAGCATTTGCTCTTATCATATTTGAAATTAGCCTGATAAAGACACTTTTGCTGGGCATAGTACTACTGGATCTTTTTTGGGGGCATCCCATTCTGTGACTAAAGCAGCCTCTGTTTAAGACCATATAAGCATTTGCTCTTATTATATTTATATTATAAGACACTTTTGCTGGGCATAGGCTTACTGCTGCCTGCCAGGTGCACTTCTGTTGAGGCATCCCATTCTGTAACATAGCATACCCCTCTTTATTTACACTAAGCAGCTCTCTTATTTACACTAAGCAGGCCTGTTGGAGGCTGAGTGTTACTGCTCACTTTTGGTGTGCATTATATTCTGTTTCATATAGACCCACCGCTGCCCGGGGGATCTTAAAATATCACCTACTCCCACGCCAGTTAGACTATGTCGGGCAGACAAGTGCCTGGAAGTGAAAAGAGGAGTGGCAGAGGCCAAGATTCCGCAGGCAGAGCTCGCATCAGACTGGGGGCCAGTAGCAGCAGGAGTCACGCTGAGAGACCTAATCTGCCAGTATCTGCTAGCGGTCGGGTCTCCACCAGTAACGCATCTGCCGTGGTAGATTGGTTGACGCGCTCATCAACAACATCATCACAACTTACGTCTGAGGCCCCCAGTCTAGGGTCGGTAGGTTCCTCTGACACAACCCTGAGTTGGCATGCCCCGAGAGCAGTCCCTGTCCTCCCATTGCCTCTGTCCTACGCCGTTCCCTCCCCCAGCGACATATCCTATGCTTTGGGTTCAGCTCCACTCTTTAGTGAGGAGGACCATCAGATAGAGGACAGTCAGCAGCTACTGTCCAGCCAAGAAATGGAGGTGGCTTCTCTAGCTAGGCAGACAGATAGTGATGTGGACAGTGTCGTGGGTGCTGCGAGCGTTCCAGCTCCTGCGCCAGACACTGTTGACGAATCCACGAACATCAGTGACGTACAGCCACAACTCGGTGATGATGATGATGACGATGAAGCCGATCGCACTTGGGAGCTGGGTGATGAAGGGGCTTCATCGTCATCATCAGGAGAAGAGGGGCGCAGGTTGCCCCGGAGTCAGCAGCTGAGGCAGCAAGGTGGTAGCAGTCAGCATGGGGGCACAATTCCAAAGGCTGGAGCCAGCCGGGGCCGGGGCCGGGGTAGAGCACCTGCTGTGCGGCAGTCTACCTTATCGGGAGGTAGTGGAGCAGGGGTTCCTGGAGTTGGCAACAGCAGCAGTGAATCAGTGAGGCCAGGGGGTGGGAAAAGTAGCTACTCGGCAGTGTGGCAGTTTTTCCTGAGGCATCCGCAGGAGGGTAACATGGCCACATGCAAGATATGTAGGCAAAAGGTGAAGCGTGGCCAGGGTCCAAATGTTGGCACCACGGCCCTGCGTCAACATATGATGCGTCACCATAAAACGACCTGGGAGAACCGAGGCTCCCAAGGGGTGGTCCAGTCTGCTTCCTCACCAAGTGAGCTCCCAATTTCTGCCAGCCAAGGCTCCAGCACCTCAGCCGAAGGCAGCTGTGCGTCATACCCATCCTCTGTCGCTCCTGCTCCTCCTCCTCCTCCTCCAAGTCATGCATCCCGCCAGCAATCCATCAGCGAAGCCATGTCCAAGAGACAGCAGTATGCGCCCACTCATCCTACGGCGCAGAAGCTGAATGTGCTCCTGTCCAAGTTGCTGGTGCTGCAGTCGCTCCCTTTTCAGGTGGTGGAATCTGCACCTTTCAGAGAACTGATGGCTTGTGCCGAGCCGAGGTGGAGAGTCCCAAGCCGTCATTTCTTTGCCAAGAAGGCAGTACCAGCGCTGCACACTTTTGTTGAACAGAAGGTGGGCCAGTCCTTGAGCCTGTCGGTGTGTAGCAAAATACATGGCAGCGCCGACATCTGGAGCTGTAACTACGGTCAGGGGCAGTACATGTCGTTTACGGCCCACTGGGTGAATGTGGTCCCTTTGCAGCAGCAACTTGGACAGGTCACGCCGCTTCGGCCTCCGCGCTCTCTGCCCATTGGGCCTGTGACACCGTGCGACTCGGCCTCCTCATCCTCCGCCATCTCCTCACCCTCCACTGTAGGCTCAAGTCTCAGTGCCCCTCCAGTCTACCATGTGTGCAGGGCACGGAGGTGTCACGCAGTGCTTCACATGGTTTGTCTTGGCGAACGGAGTCACACAGGGGAGAAACTGCTTAAATGTATTCATCAGGAAATCCAAACATGGCTTACTCCGAGAAAACTTAAAATGGGAATCATGGTTACCGACAATGGGAAGAACATTTTGTCTGCGCTGCGCCAAGGAAGCCTGACCCATGCCCCCTGCATGGCTCACGTCTTCAATCTGGTTGTCAAGCGGTTTCTGAAGTGTTCCCCCCATCTGCAGGACATCCTAACAACTTCACGGAAACTTTGCATGCACTTCAGCCACTCCTACACTGCCAAACACACCCTTCTTGAGCTACAGCGTCAGAATGGTATCCCCCAACATAGTCTGATTTGCGATGTTTCCACCCGTTGGAATTCCACCCTTCACATGTTGGACCGATTATATGAACAGAGAAAAGCCATCACGGATTTCCTGATGATCCAAGCAGATAGGGGGACTCCCCTGTGTAACTTCAATGTCAACCAGTGGCAGCTCATACGTGACACCTGCCGTTTGCTCAGGCCCTTTGAGGAAGCCACTTTATTTGTCAGTCGGCAGGATTACGGGATGAACGACGTGATTCCACTGCTTCATGTACTACAGCACATGTTGGAAACCATGGCTGGTCAGGGCACTGGAGACATGGCGTTTACATCTTACGGCCACATGAACCCCGTTGGAGCTGAACTGGAGGAGGAGGAGGAGGAAGAGGAGGAGGAGGAGTTGCCCAGCGAAACACAGTTTAGGCTTGGCGAAATGGCTGGTTTATCTAGTCAGCGGACAGGAGAGGAGGAGCAGGAGCAGCCAGAGGAGCTAGAGGTTTTTGAGGAAGGAGAGACAGAGGACCCGGGCACACCGTGGCAGTATGCAGTGGAGATGGAGACAGGTAGTCCATCCGAGTCACTTGCGCAAATGGCACGAAGCATGCTCACATGCTTGCGTAGTGACCCCAGAATTGTTTCCATCTGTCGGCGGGATGACTTCTGGCTGTCCACCTTATTGGACCCTCGCTTCCGGCACAAAATGGGGGCATTTTTTAAACCCACCGAGAGGGAGGACAAACTCAACTACTACAAAGACATTCTACGTAGGCAGTTGGCCGATGCCTATCTGCGCCATGGTCCATACTCTCGCAGGTCTGACTCGAGGGGACCTCTGCGCTCACCTTCCACTGCCATGGCCGCTGGGGGGGTTGGCAGCAGCAGCAGCAGAAGCTCCATCAGCAGCAGCAGCCTCAGTCTTCAGTCGCTAATGAGTAGCTTTCTACACCCGCATAGTGAGGCTACTCATGAGCAGCAGGAAGACCTGGAGCAGGACCTGAACCAGCAGGTCATGTCATACTTTGACATGACCATGCCAACACACCTTGAGGATCCGCTGGACTTCTGGGCAGCCAAACTTGATTTGTGGCCGCAACTAGCAGAGTTTGCCCTGGAAAAGCTGTCCTGCCCGGCAAGTAGCGTGCCATCTGAGCGGGTGTTTAGTGCGGCGGGGGCCATAGTTACGGCGAGGAGAACTCGTCTGTCAACTAAAAATGTGGAGAGACTCACCTTTGTCAAAATGAATCAGGGATGGATCAGCCAGGATTTCCACCCACCAATGCCTGATGCATGCGACTAGATTCAGCATGGTGCCACGTTTTACACTTTCCAAATGGTGCAAAACATATTTATGTCTTTAGGCCATTTTTTGGGCTCCTGCTGCTGCTGCTGCCAACTCCTGCCAACTCCAGGGTGTGATTCATCCAATTTTTGGGCTCCTGAGGCCAACTCCAGTGTATATTTGGGCTCCTGCTGCTGCTACTGTCAACTCCTGCCAACTCCAGGGTGTGATTCATCCAATTTTTGGGCTCCTGAAGCCAACTCCAGTGTATATTTGGGCTCCTGCTGCTGCTGCTGCCAACTTCTGCCAACTCCAGGGTGTGATTCATCCAATTTTTGGGCTCCTGAGGCCAACTCCAGTGTATATTTGGGCTCCTGCTGCTGCTGCTGTCAACTCCTGCCAACTCCAGGGTGTGATTCATCCAATTTTTGGGCTCCTGAAGCCAACCCCAGGGTCTCTTTAAAGTAATGTTTGGGCTCCTGCTGCTGCTGCCAACTCCAGGGTGTGATTCATCCAATTTTTGGGCTCCTGAGGCCAACTCCAGTGTATATTTGGGCTCCTGCTGCTGCTGCTGCCAACTTCTGCCAACTCCAGGGTGTGATTCATCCAATTTTTGGGCTCCTGAAGCCAACTCCAGTGTATATTTGGGCTCCTGCTGCTGCTGCTGTCAACTCCTGCCAACTCCAGGGTGTGATTCATCCAATTTTTGGGCTCCTGAGGCCAACTCCAGTGTATATTTGGGCTCCTGCTGCTGCTACTGTCAACTCCTGCCAACTCCAGGGTGTGATTCATCCAATTTTTGGGCTCCTGAAGCCAACTCCAGTGTATATTTGGGCTCCTGCTGCTGCTGCTGTCAACTCCTGCCAACTCCAGGGTGTGATTCATCCAATTTTTGGGCTCCTGAAGCCAACTCCAGTGTATATTTGGGCTCCTGCTGCTGCTGCTGCCAACTCCAGGGTGTGATTCATCCAATTTTTGGGCTCCTGAAGCCAACTCCAGTGTATATTTGGGCTCCTGCTGCTGCTGCTGCCAACTTCTGCCAACTCCAGGGTGTGATTCATCCAATTTTTGGGCTCCTGAAGCCAACTCCAGTGTATATTTGGGCTCCTGCTGCTGCTGCTGTCAACTCCTGCCAACTCCAGGGTGTGATTCATCCAATTTTTGGGCTCCTGAGGCCAACTCCAGTGTATATTTGGGCTCCTGCTGCTGCTACTGTCAACTCCTGCCAACTCCAGGGTGTGATTCATCCAATTTTTGGGCTCCTGAAGCCAACTCCAGTGTATATTTGGGCTCCTGCTGCTGCTGCTGCCAACTTCTGCCAACTCCAGGGTGTGATTCATCCAATTTTTGGGCTCCTGAAGCCAACCCCAGGGTCTCTTTAAAGTAATGTTTGGGCTCCTGCTGCTGCTGCCAACTCCAGGGTGTGATTCATCCAATTTTTGGGCTCCTGAGGCCAACTCCAGTGTATATTTGGGCTCCTGCTGCTGCTGCTGCCAACTTCTGCCAACTCCAGGGTGTGATTCATCCAATTTTTGGGCTCCTGAAGCCAACTCCAGTGTATATTTGGGCTCCTGCTGCTGCTGCTGCCAACTTCTGCCAACTCCAGGGTGTGATTCATCCAATTTTTGGGCTCCTGAAGCCAACTCCAGTGTATATTTGGGCTCCTGCTGCTGCTGCTGCCAACTTCTGCCAACTCCAGGGTGTGATTCATCCAATTTTTGGGCTCCTGAAGCCAACTCCAGTGTATATTTGGGCTCCTGCTGCTGCTACTGTCAACTCCTGCCAACTCCAGGGTGTGATTCATCCAATTTTTGGGCTCCTGAAGCCAACTCCAGTGTATATTTGGGCTCCTGCTGCTGCTGCTGCCAACTTCTGCCAACTCCAGGGTGTGATTCATCCAATTTTTGGGCTCCTGAAGCCAACCCCAGGGTCTCTTTAAAGTAATGTTTGGGCTCCTGCTGCTGCTGCCAACTCCAGGGTGTGATTCATCCAATTTTTGGGCTCCTGAGGCCAACTCCAGTGTATATTTGGGCTCCTGCTGCTGCTGCTGTCAACTCCTGCCAACTCCAGGGTGTGATTCATCCAATTTTTGGGCTCCTGAAGCCAACCCCAGGGTCTCTTTAAAGTAATGTTTGGGCTCCTGCTGCTGCTGCCAACTCCAGGGTGTGATTCATCCAATTTTTGGGCTCCTGAGGCCAACTCCAGTGTATATTTGGGCTCCTGCTGCTGCTGCTGCCAACTTCTGCCAACTCCAGGGTGTGATTCATCCAATTTTTGGGCTCCTGAAGCCAACTCCAGTGTATATTTGGGCTCCTGCTGCTGCTGCTGTCAACTCCTGCCAACTCCAGGGTGTGATTCATCCAATTTTTGGGCTCCTGAGGCCAACTCCAGTGTATATTTGGGCTCCTGCTGCTGCTACTGTCAACTCCTGCCAACTCCAGGGTGTGATTCATCCAATTTTTGGGCTCCTGAAGCCAACTCCAGTGTATATTTGGGCTCCTGCTGCTGCTGCTGTCAACTCCTGCCAACTCCAGGGTGTGATTCATCCAATTTTTGGGCTCCTGAAGCCAACTCCAGTGTATATTTGGGCTCCTGCTGCTGCTGCTGCCAACTCCAGGGTGTGATTCATCCAATTTTTGGGCTCCTGAAGCCAACTCCAGTGTATATTTGGGCTCCTGCTGCTGCTGCTGCCAACTTCTGCCAACTCCAGGGTGTGATTCATCCAATTTTTGGGCTCCTGAAGCCAACTCCAGTGTATATTTGGGCTCCTGCTGCTGCTGCTGTCAACTCCTGCCAACTCCAGGGTGTGATTCATCCAATTTTTGGGCTCCTGAGGCCAACTCCAGTGTATATTTGGGCTCCTGCTGCTGCTACTGTCAACTCCTGCCAACTCCAGGGTGTGATTCATCCAATTTTTGGGCTCCTGAAGCCAACTCCAGTGTATATTTGGGCTCCTGCTGCTGCTGCTGCCAACTTCTGCCAACTCCAGGGTGTGATTCATCCAATTTTTGGGCTCCTGAAGCCAACCCCAGGGTCTCTTTAAAGTAATGTTTGGGCTCCTGCTGCTGCTGCCAACTCCAGGGTGTGATTCATCCAATTTTTGGGCTCCTGAGGCCAACTCCAGTGTATATTTGGGCTCCTGCTGCTGCTGCTGCCAACTTCTGCCAACTCCAGGGTGTGATTCATCCAATTTTTGGGCTCCTGAAGCCAACTCCAGTGTATATTTGGGCTCCTGCTGCTGCTGCTGCCAACTTCTGCCAACTCCAGGGTGTGATTCATCCAATTTTTGGGCTCCTGAAGCCAACTCCAGTGTATATTTGGGCTCCTGCTGCTGCTGCTGCCAACTTCTGCCAACTCCAGGGTGTGATTCATCCAATTTTTGGGCTCCTGAAGCCAACTCCAGTGTATATTTGGGCTCCTGCTGCTGCTACTGTCAACTCCTGCCAACTCCAGGGTGTGATTCATCCAATTTTTGGGCTCCTGAAGCCAACTCCAGTGTATATTTGGGCTCCTGCTGCTGCTGCTGCCAACTTCTGCCAACTCCAGGGTGTGATTCATCCAATTTTTGGGCTCCTGAAGCCAACCCCAGGGTCTCTTTAAAGTAATGTTTGGGCTCCTGCTGCTGCTGCCAACTCCAGGGTGTGATTCATCCAATTTTTGGGCTCCTGAGGCCAACTCCAGTGTATATTTGGGCTCCTGCTGCTGCTGCCAACTTCTGCCAACTCCAGGGTGTGATTCATCCAATTTTTGGGCTCCTGAAGCCAACTCCAGTGTATATTTGGGCTCCTGCTGCTGCTGCTGTCAACTCCTGCCAACTCCAGGGTGTGATTCATCCAATTTTTGGGCTCCTGAGGCCAACTCCAGTGTATATTTGGGCTCCTGCTGCTGCTACTGTCAACTCCTGCCAACTCCAGGGTGTGATTCATCCAATTTTTGGGCTCCTGAAGCCAACTCCAGTGTATATTTGGGCTCCTGCTGCTGCTGCTGCCAACTTCTGCCAACTCCAGGGTGTGATTCATCCAATTTTTGGGCTCCTGAAGCCAACCCCAGGGTCTCTTTAAAGTAATGTTTGGGCTCCTGCTGCTGCTGCCAACTCCAGGGTGTGATTCATCCAATTTTTGGGCTCCTGAGGCCAACTCCAGTGTATATTTGGGCTCCTGCTGCTGCCAACTTCTGCCAACTCCAGGGTGTGATTCATCCAATTTTTGGGCTCCTGAAGCCAACTCCAGTGTATATTTGGGCTCCTGCTGCTGCTGCTGTCAACTCCTGCCAACTCCAGGGTGTGATTCATCCAATTTTTGGGCTCCTGAGGCCAACTCCAGTGTATATTTGGGCTCCTGCTGCTGCTACTGTCAACTCCTGCCAACTCCAGGGTGTGATTCATCCAATTTTTGGGCTCCTGAAGCCAACTCCAGTGTATATTTGGGCTCCTGCTGCTGCTGCTGCCAACTTCTGCCAACTCCAGGGTGTGATTCATCCAATTTTTGGGCTCCTGAAGCCAACCCCAGGGTCTCTTTAAAGTAATGTTTGGGCTCCTGCTGCTGCTGCCAACTCCAGGGTGTGATTCATCCAATTTTTGGGCTCCTGAGGCCAACTCCAGTGTATATTTGGGCTCCTGCTGCTGCTGCTGCCAACTTCTGCCAACTCCAGGGTGTGATTCATCCAATTTTTGGGCTCCTGAAGCCAACTCCAGTGTATATTTGGGCTCCTGCTGCTGCTGCTGCCAACTTCTGCCAACTCCAGGGTGTGATTCATCCAATTTTTGGGCTCCTGAAGCCAACTCCAGTGTATATTTGGGCTCCTGCTGCTGCTGCTGCCAACTTCTGCCAACTCCAGGGTGTGATTCATCCAATTTTTGGGCTCCTGAAGCCAACTCCAGTGTATATTTGGGCTCCTGCTGCTGCTACTGTCAACTCCTGCCAACTCCAGGGTGTGATTCATCCAATTTTTGGGCTCCTGAAGCCAACTCCAGTGTATATTTGGGCTCCTGCTGCTGCTGCTGCCAACTTCTGCCAACTCCAGGGTGTGATTCATCCAATTTTTGGGCTCCTGAAGCCAACCCCAGGGTCTCTTTAAAGTAATGTTTGGGCTCCTGCTGCTGCTGCCAACTCCAGGGTGTGATTCATCCAATTTTTGGGCTCCTGAGGCCAACTCCAGTGTATATTTGGGCTCCTGCTGCTGCTGCTGCCAACTTCTGCCAACTCCAGGGTGTGATTCATCCAATTTTTGGGCTCCTGAAGCCAACTCCAGTGTATATTTGGGCTCCTGCTGCTGCTGTCAACTCCTGCCAACTCCAGGGTGTGATTCATCCAATTTTTGGGCTCCTGAGGCCAACTCCAGTGTATATTTGGGCTCCTGCTGCTGCTGCTGCCAACTTCTGCCAACTCCAGGGTGTGATTCATCCAATTTTTGGGCTCCTGAAGCCAACCCCAGGGTCTCTTTAAAGTAATGTTTGGGCTCCTGCTGCTGCTGCCAACTCCAGGGTGTGATTCATCCAATTTTTGGGCTCCTGAGGCAAACTCCAGTGTATATTTGGGCTCCTGCTGCTGCTGCTGCCAACTTCTGCCAACTCCAGGGTGTGATTCATCCAATTTTTGGGCTCCTGAAGCCAACTCCAGTGTATATTTGGGCTCCTGCTGCTGCTGCTGCCAACTTCTGCCAACTCCAGGGTGTGATTCATCCAATTTTTGGGCTCCTGAAGCCAACTCCAGTGTATATTTGGGCTCCTGCTGCTGCTGCTGCCAACTTCTGCCAACTCCAGGGTGTGATTCATCCAATTTTTGGGCTCCTGAGGCCAACTCCAGTGTATATTTGGGCTCCTGCTGCTGCTGCTGCCAACTTCTGCCAACTCCAGGGTGTGATTCATCCAATTTTTGGGCTCCTGAGGCCAACTCCAGTGTATATTTGGGCTCCTGCTGCTGCTGCTGCCAACTTCTGCCAACTCCAGGGTGTGATTCATCCAATTTTTGGGCTCCTGAAGCCAACTCCAGTGTATATTTGGGCTCCTGCTGCTGCTGCTGTCAACTCCTGCCAACTCCAGGGTGTGATTCATCCAATTTTTGGGCTCCTGAAGCCAACTCCAGTGTATATTTGGGCTCCTGCTGCTGCTGCTGCCAACTCCAGGGTGTGATTCATCCAATTTTTGGGCTCCTGAAGCCAACTCCAGTGTATATTTGGGCTCCTGCTGCTGCTGCTGCCAACTTCTGCCAACTCCAGGGTGTGATTCATCCAATTTTTGGGCTCCTGAAGCCAACTCCAGTGTATATTTGGGCTCCTGCTGCTGCTGCTGTCAACTCCTGCCAACTCCAGGGTGTGATTCATCCAATTTTTGGGCTCCTGAGGCCAACTCCAGTGTATATTTGGGCTCCTGCTGCTGCTACTGTCAACTCCTGCCAACTCCAGGGTGTGATTCATCCAATTTTTGGGCTCCTGAAGCCAACTCCAGTGTATATTTGGGCTCCTGCTGCTGCTGCTGCCAACTTCTGCCAACTCCAGGGTGTGATTCATCCAATTTTTGGGCTCCTGAAGCCAACCCCAGGGTCTCTTTAAAGTAATGTTTGGGCTCCTGCTGCTGCTGCCAACTCCAGGGTGTGATTCATCCAATTTTTGGGCTCCTGAGGCCAACTCCAGTGTATATTTGGGCTCCTGCTGCTGCTGCTGCCAACTTCTGCCAACTCCAGGGTGTGATTCATCCAATTTTTGGGCTCCTGAAGCCAACTCCAGTGTATATTTGGGCTCCTGCTGCTGCTGCTGCCAACTTCTGCCAACTCCAGGGTGTGATTCATCCAATTTTTGGGCTCCTGAAGCCAACTCCAGTGTATATTTGGGCTCCTGCTGCTGCTGCTGCCAACTTCTGCCAACTCCAGGGTGTGATTCATCCAATTTTTGGGCTCCTGAAGCCAACTCCAGTGTATATTTGGGCTCCTGCTGCTGCTACTGTCAACTCCTGCCAACTCCAGGGTGTGATTCATCCAATTTTTGGGCTCCTGAAGCCAACTCCAGTGTATATTTGGGCTCCTGCTGCTGCTGCTGCCAACTTCTGCCAACTCCAGGGTGTGATTCATCCAATTTTTGGGCTCCTGAAGCCAACCCCAGGGTCTCTTTAAAGTAATGTTTGGGCTCCTGCTGCTGCTGCCAACTCCAGGGTGTGATTCATCCAATTTTTGGGCTCCTGAGGCCAACTCCAGTGTATATTTGGGCTCCTGCTGCTGCTGCCAACTTCTGCCAACTCCAGGGTGTGATTCATCCAATTTTTGGGCTCCTGAAGCCAACTCCAGTGTATATTTGGGCTCCTGCTGCTGCTGCTGTCAACTCCTGCCAACTCCAGGGTGTGATTCATCCAATTTTTGGGCTCCTGAGGCCAACTCCAGTGTATATTTGGGCTCCTGCTGCTGCTACTGTCAACTCCTGCCAACTCCAGGGTGTGATTCATCCAATTTTTGGGCTCCTGAAGCCAACTCCAGTGTATATTTGGGCTCCTGCTGCTGCTGCTGCCAACTTCTGCCAACTCCAGGGTGTGATTCATCCAATTTTTGGGCTCCTGAAGCCAACCCCAGGGTCTCTTTAAAGTAATGTTTGGGCTCCTGCTGCTGCTGCCAACTCCAGGGTGTGATTCATCCAATTTTTGGGCTCCTGAGGCCAACTCCAGTGTATATTTGGGCTCCTGCTGCTGCCAACTTCTGCCAACTCCAGGGTGTGATTCATCCAATTTTTGGGCTCCTGAAGCCAACTCCAGTGTATATTTGGGCTCCTGCTGCTGCTGCTGTCAACTCCTGCCAACTCCAGGGTGTGATTCATCCAATTTTTGGGCTCCTGAGGCCAACTCCAGTGTATATTTGGGCTCCTGCTGCTGCTACTGTCAACTCCTGCCAACTCCAGGGTGTGATTCATCCAATTTTTGGGCTCCTGAAGCCAACTCCAGTGTATATTTGGGCTCCTGCTGCTGCTGCTGCCAACTTCTGCCAACTCCAGGGTGTGATTCATCCAATTTTTGGGCTCCTGAAGCCAACCCCAGGGTCTCTTTAAAGTAATGTTTGGGCTCCTGCTGCTGCTGCCAACTCCAGGGTGTGATTCATCCAATTTTTGGGCTCCTGAGGCCAACTCCAGTGTATATTTGGGCTCCTGCTGCTGCTGCTGCCAACTTCTGCCAACTCCAGGGTGTGATTCATCCAATTTTTGGGCTCCTGAAGCCAACTCCAGTGTATATTTGGGCTCCTGCTGCTGCTGCTGCCAACTTCTGCCAACTCCAGGGTGTGATTCATCCAATTTTTGGGCTCCTGAAGCCAACTCCAGTGTATATTTGGGCTCCTGCTGCTGCCAACTTCTGCCAACTCCAGGGTGTGATTCATCCAATTTTTGGGCTCCTGAAGCCAACTCCAGTGTATATTTGGGCTCCTGCTGCTGCTACTGTCAACTCCTGCCAACTCCAGGGTGTGATTCATCCAATTTTTGGGCTCCTGAAGCCAACTCCAGTGTATATTTGGGCTCCTGCTGCTGCTGCTGCCAACTTCTGCCAACTCCAGGGTGTGATTCATCCAATTTTTGGGCTCCTGAAGCCAACCCCAGGGTCTCTTTAAAGTAATGTTTGGGCTCCTGCTGCTGCTGCCAACTCCAGGGTGTGATTCATCCAATTTTTGGGCTCCTGAGGCCAACTCCAGTGTATATTTGGGCTCCTGCTGCTGCTGCTGCCAACTTCTGCCAACTCCAGGGTGTGATTCATCCAATTTTTGGGCTCCTGAAGCCAACTCCAGTGTATATTTGGGCTCCTGCTGCTGCTGTCAACTCCTGCCAACTCCAGGGTGTGATTCATCCAATTTTTGGGCTCCTGAGGCCAACTCCAGTGTATATTTGGGCTCCTGCTGCTGCTGCTGCCAACTTCTGCCAACTCCAGGGTGTGATTCATCCAATTTTTGGGCTCCTGAAGCCAACCCCAGGGTCTCTTTAAAGTAATGTTTGGGCTCCTGCTGCTGCTGCCAACTCCAGGGTGTGATTCATCCAATTTTTGGGCTCCTGAGGCAAACTCCAGTGTATATTTGGGCTCCTGCTGCTGCTGCTGCCAACTTCTGCCAACTCCAGGGTGTGATTCATCCAATTTTTGGGCTCCTGAAGCCAACTCCAGTGTATATTTGGGCTCCTGCTGCTGCTGCTGCCAACTTCTGCCAACTCCAGGGTGTGATTCATCCAATTTTTGGGCTCCTGAAGCCAACTCCAGTGTATATTTGGGCTCCTGCTGCTGCTGCTGCCAACTTCTGCCAACTCCAGGGTGTGATTCATCCAATTTTTGGGCTCCTGAGGCCAACTCCAGTGTATATTTGGGCTCCTGCTGCTGCTGCTGCCAACTTCCGCCAACTCCAGGGTGTGATTCATCCAATTTTTGGGCTCCTGAGGCCAACTCCAGTGTATATTTGGGCTCCTGCTGCTGCTGCTGCCAACTTCTGCCAACTCCAGGGTGTGATTCATCCAATTTTTGGGCTCCTGAAGCCAACTCCAGTGTATATTTGGGCTCCTGCTGCTGCTGCTGCCAACTCCAGGGTGTGATTCATCCAATTTTTGGGCTCCTGAGGCCAACTCCAGTGTATATTTGGGCTCCTGCTGCTGCTACTGTCAACTCCTGCCAACTCCAGGGTGTGATTCATCCAATTTTTGGGCTCCTGAAGCCAACTCCAGTGTATATTTGGGCTCCTGCTGCTGCTGCCAACTTCTGCCAACTCCAGGGTGTGATTCATCCAATTTTTGGGCTCCTGAGGCCAACTCCAGTGTATATTTGGGCTCCTGCTGCTGCTGCTGCCAACTTCTGCCAACTCCAGGGTGTGATTCATCCAATTTTTGGGCTCCTGAGGCCAACTCCAGTGTATATTTGGGCTCCTGCTGCTGCTGCCAACTTCTGCCAACTCCAGGGTGTGATTCATCCAATTTTTGGGCTCTTGAAGCCAACTCCAGTGTATATTTGGGCTCCTGCTGCTGCTGCTGCCAACTTCTGCCAACTCCAGGGTGTGATTCATCCAATTTTTGGGCTCCTGAAGCCAACTCCAGTGTATATTTGGGCTCCTGCTGCTGCTGCTGCCAACTTCTGCCAACTCCAGGGTGTGATTCATCCAATTTTTGGGCTCCTGAAGCCAACTCCAGTGTATATTTGGGCTCCTGCTGCTGCTGCTGTCAACTCCTGCCAACTCCAGGGTGTGATTCATCCAATTTTTGGGCTCCTGAAGCCAACTCCAGTGTATATTTGGGCTCCTGCTGCTGCTACTGTCAACTCCTGCCAACTCCAGGGTGTGATTCATCCAACTTTTGGGCTCCTGAAGCCAACTCCAGTGTATATTTGGGCTCCTGCTGCTGCTACTGTCAACTCCTGCCAACTCCAGGGTGTGATTCATCCAATTTTTGGGCTCCTGAAGCCAACTCCAGTGTATATTTGGGCTCCTGCTGCTGCTACTGTCAACTCCTGCCAACTCCAGGGTGTGATTCATCCAATTTTTGGGCTCCTGAAGCCAACTCCAGTGTATATTTGGGCTCCTGCTGCTGCTGCTGCCAACTTCTGCCAACTCCAGGGTGTGATTCATCCAATTTTTGGGCTCCTGAGGCCAACTCCAGTGTATATTTGGGCTCCTTCTGCCCCTCATAGTGATGCCACTTCAACTCTCTGCAATTGTGCCGCTCTGCGATTCTATTAGCGATGCCTCTGATCTGCATGTGATATTTCTTCAAAGTATTATTTAACTAACCCAGCACGCATCCTGTGCGTGTTACAGCAAGGCTGAATGGTTTACAACCCTATTGAGGCTCTAGGAGGCTCAGAAATAGCCGTTTTTAATAGCGATTCGTCGCGAATTTATTCGGGTCGAAACGATTTTTGTCGGAAAATTCGGCGAATCAGTCGAATCGAATTTTTCAAAAGTTCGCTCATCTCTAATACTCACCATGGTGCGCAATTCTTCAATGCCTGCATGACTCAGCCACGGCATCCTTCCTGTGCATGCTTTGTGACTTAAATGTCTGTGGGTGCAAGCATATAGAGCGGGTGTGATGCAAGGTGTAGTGGCATAGCGCGAGCTCAATCCAAGGTGCTGCCACATTGAGCGAGCTTGATGTGAGCTTGCTTTATGCCAGAGCACCTCATTGCATCCTCTACCACCAGACCAAACATGCTTGTACTCACAGACATTCCAGTCTGTCTGTCAATTACAAGGCAGGAAGTGCTTTCTTAAAATATTTGTATGGTGTTTTTAACAAAGGATAATAAAATGTCATAAGCTTCTAATGCAAATAATCTCTTCTTGTTTCAGAGCAATCAATAAAATCACCTGGAAATGCAAGGTTGCAAGAGGGAGCAAGAGGAAGAGGGAGCGACATCATTTTGCTCCTTTACAAATTAATAATAAGGTCCAACCTGGACTATGTGGTTAATTTTGTGGCCTCACTTTATAGGCAACATGCACTTGAACCAGAAAAAGTGCAGCAAAATGCAGCTAAGGGCCTGGAGGAACTTTGTTGCGAGGAAAGACGCAACTAGAGACCATTCTTACTAACTTCCCTCTTGCTGTTTCCTCGGTTGAACTTGATGCATGTCGTCTTTATAACCTAAAGGGCTTTGTAGCTATTTGTGCAGTTTTTGTGATGTTATTTATGTTAGTGGTGATCTAACTCAAGAGAGTATGTGTTAACTCAGCATAGACATGTTGCTTTATTCTTGGCTTCGGTTACAGCATCTTGCAGTTAGCCACGTGCAAAACAAATTAACAGCAATAAAAATAAAAGGAAGAATTGAGTGATAGAAGAACGTGACAATGTTTTGGCATGAAACAAGCCTAACGAAGAGGGCACACACAATAATAGGTAATAAACCTCACACACAGGGGCATTATTCTTCTGAGAGCTATGACAACTGCTTGATTTCTGGCAGAGGATCCACGTTCTGAATCAGGAAAGTTACACTTCCTTACACGCATACAACTAACCAGCACGGCTAATAAAACAAACCTCACATTGATTAAAGCAGGACATTAAACGTTTGCTAAATGCTTGCCACAATACAATGTTTAGCCTACAACTTCAACAACCTGTTCATTACCACAAACCAACTTTCACTGGATAAGTATCTTACAAGATATAGCACACTAAACAACACAAAACCTTCCGCTATTTTATTATATTTATGCCTTTAAAGTGACCCTATGCCCAGGTTAACTTTCTTTTTTGCTTAGTGTGTGGTCACACCCCTCTAGCACCTCTTGACTGCTATATATTGACTGGATGAGCACATCCTAATTGGACAGCCTTGACGTGGCTACCTCGCTTTTACATTCATTGCAATCTATGTTAACTAACAGTCCATGTTCTTAACAAGTGTTAGCTAGGTTTTTCAATAGTATGAGTGTGCAGAGGGTTAACTTTCTTTTTTGCTTGGTGTGTGGTCACACCCCTCTAGCACCTCTTGACTGCTATATATTGACCAGATGAGCACATCCTATCTTTCTTTTTGCTGTTGCATTTGCAGGTCAGTGGCCAGATCTGCTGGATTGTAGCTCTCCTAATGTAACAGGGAGTTCAATTGGCCTCTACCTGAAATACTCCCTTTTTGAACTGTAACACTGTGCAGGCAAGTAAAGCATTTTTAATTGTGTGTGTGCAAGCAAGTTAAGTTATTGCAATGTCTTAAGACAGGCTGATTCATTTATTGCATTGCTTGTGCTTACACAAGTAAAGAAGTACCAATGTCTGCACAAACTTTTAAACTTAGTAATGTTAGGGACGGGGTACAAATTGGACGGCCTTGACGCGGCTACCTCGCTTTTACATTCATTGCAATCTATGTTAACTAACAGTCCATGTTCTTAACAAGTGTTAGCTAGGTTTTTCAATAGTATGAGTGTGCAGAGGGTTAACTTTCTTTTCTGTTTTCATCATCTAACTAAAGAATTATTGAAACATGGGTAACATATTACTGTAACGTTTGGAACTAGAGAGCAATTCTCTCATGCCTGCTTGCATGTCATTATTCCATGCCATCCTTTTGGAAACTTGACTGAAAACATTGGCATCAGTCCCTATTTATGCAGCTGCCTGATTGTGCTGATGGCCAGGAACATATGACAGATTTGATTGAGTGTGTTGTCCACTTTTGTTCTACGCAGAATAAAATCGACAGTAAGTGGTTTTAAACATGCCTGGGCTAAGCTTATATCTATCCTAAGATAAAGAGTACATACAGTATACACATAAGGGCAGACTAGATGGACCATATGGTCTCCTTCTGCCATCAACCTGCTCATGTTCCAATCTAGTGACATACTCTGATATTTAGGACAGTGCTGGTGGCAAACATATCATCTGTGGGTTTGGTTCCCAAAGAACATATTCTACATGTATGGCCTGATTTGGGGTTGTTTTTTTTCCTACGGTAATCATCTATGATTGACAATGAGCCACTGACTCATGGGTGGATACCTGGCTTCTTGCATGTGGAACCGCCAACAGTCATACAGATAAAAATAATAGAAGCCATCTGTGGCCATACTGTTGATTGAAAATTGTACAGGCAAGAAATTAGGTAATTCAGCATGCCTGGTACAAGATAAATGTATTTGTACTTTTTTAAAGATCAAATCATTAAACAAACACAAAACAAAATGCAAACATGACCGTTCAAATCTATGGTTAGAGTCACCCTAGATACTTTGCCCAGGACAGATTCAGTCGCTGAATTATTTAGCCAAAAATAGGCACATCATTTTTTTGCCCTGGACAGATGCAGACATGGAATTCTTTTTCCCAGTTCAGATGCTGCTGCTGAATTATTTTTCCCCGGATAGACACAGAATTACTTTAGGCCAGGGGAGATATGCAGACACTGAATTATTTTGCCCAGGACAGATGCAGATGCTGAATTATTTTTTCCCCGGATAGCCACAGAATTACTTTAGGCCAGGGGAGAGATGCAGGCACTGATTTATTTTGCCCAGGACAGATGCAGACACCAAATTATTTTGCCCAGGACAGATGCAGACACCAAATTATTTTGCCCTGGGCCCATCCCACCTGTCAATAGCTACCAAAAACCCCTGTAGCACACATAGCACCCTCTGCTGTGGCAGTAAGTTGGGTGGGTTGGGGGGGGGGGGGCATGTGTGGTGAGAGTTGGTTGTACAAAGAACAGTTGTAGACACTACTTTCTTCTCCCCCAGATTGTTAAAACAGATTGGCAGCAGCTTTTATAGGCAAGATTGGAGGCAGTACTGCACAGAGGAGTTCAGTGTACCCAGACATCACTCAGCACTGTCACATAAGCTGACAAGCAGTGCTGCCAGTTTGAGGAGTCTTGGAGTGACCAGGCTGGCTAGAAGTGGAAATGACCAGCTTTGGCCATCTGCCACCTGTCAGAGGGCTACATAAAAAGGCTTGAAGGCCTGCATCCCCCCCCCCCCCCCCAGCATTGAGTTTGACATATGTGATTTAGAGAGTTAGGACAGGATGGGAGGTTGCCACTTGCCACAAAGTAACCAGCAACAACACCTGAAGGGGATACAGGGACAAAATCGCCACCTACAAACAGATACCCTGCCTCACCTGATATATATCTAGATTACCTAGCTGATACCCTGTCTCACCTGATATATATCTAGATAACCTAGCAGATACCCTGCCTCACCTGATATATATCTAGATTACCTAGCTGATACCCTGTCTCACCTGATATATATCTAGATAACCTAGCAGATACCCTGCCTCACCTGATATATATCTAGATTACCTAGCTGATACCCTGTCTCACCTGATATATATCTAGATTACCTAGCTGATACCCTGTCTCACCTGATATATATCTAGATTACCTAGCTGATACCCTGTCTCACCATAAAATATATCTAAATAACCTAGCAGATACCCTGCCTCACCTGGTATATATCTAGATAACCTAGCAGATACCTTCCCTCACCTGATATATATCTAGATAACCTAGCAGATACCCTCCCTCACCTGATATATATCTAGATAACCTAGCAGATACCCTGCCTCACCTGATATATATCTAGATTACCTAGCTGATACCCTGTCTCACCTGATATATATCTAGATAACCTAGCAGATACCCTGTCTCACCAGATATATATCTAGATTACCTAGCTGATACCCTGTCTCACCTGATATATATCTAGATAACCTAGCAGATACCCTGTCTCACCAGATATATATCTAGATTACCTAGCTGATACCTTGTCTCACCTGATATATATCTAGATAACCTAGCAGATACCCTGCCTCACCTGATATATATCTAGATTACCTAGCTGATACCTTGTCTCACCTGATATATATCTAGATAACCTAGCAGATACCCTGCCTCACCTGATATATATCTAGATAACCTAGCAGATACCCTGTCTCACCAGATATATATCTAGATAACCTAGCTGATACCCTGTCTCACCTGATATATATCTAGATAACCTAGCAGATACCCTGCCTCACCTGATATATATCTAGATTACCTAGCTGATACCCTGTCTCACCATAAAATATATCTAGATAACCTAGCAGATACCCTGCCTCACCTGGTTTATATCTAGATAACCTAGCAGATACCTTCCCTCACCTGATATATATCTAGATAACCTAGCTGATACCTTGTCTCACCTGATATATATCTAGATAACCTAGCAGATACCCTGCCTCACCTGATATATATCTAGATTACCTAGCTGATACCTTGTCTCACCTGATATATATCTAGATAACCTAGCAGATACCCTGCCTCACCTGATATATATCTAGATTACCTAGCTGATACCTTGTCTCACCTGATATATATCTAGATTACCTAGCTGATACCCTGTCTCACCTGATATATATCTAGATAACCTAGCAGATACCCTGTCTCACCAGATATATATCTAGATAACCTAGCTGATACCCTGTCTCACCTGATATATATCTAGATTACCTAGCAGATACCCTGTCTCACCAGATATATATCTAGATAACCTAGCAGATACCCTGCCTCACCTGGTTTATATCTAGATAACCTAGCAGATACCTTCCCTCACCTGATATATATCTATATAACCTAGCAGATACCCTCCCTCACCTGATATATATCTAGATAACCTAGCAGATACCCTGTCTCACCTGATATATATCTAAATAACCTAGCAAATACCCTGCCTCACCAGATATATATCTAGATTACCTAGCTGATACCTTGTCTCACCTGATATATATCTAGATAACCTAGCAGATACCCTGTCTCACCTGATATATATCTAGATAACCTAGCTGATACCTTGTCTCACCTGATATATATCTAGATAACCTAGCTGATACCCTGTCTCACCTGATATATATCTAGATAACCTAGCTGATACCCTGTCTCACCTGATATATATCTAGATAACCTAGCTGATACCCTGTCTCACCTGATATATATCTAGATAACCTAGCTGATACCCTGTCTCACCTGATATATATCTAGATAACCTAGCTGATACCCTGTCTCACCTGATATATATCTAGATAACCTAGCAGATACCCTCCCTCACCTGATATATATCTATATAACCTAGCTGATACCCTGTCTCACCTGATATATATCTAGATAACCTAGCTGATACCCTCCCTCACCTGATATATATCTAGATTACCTAGCACACTGATATAGCCAAAAAATACTCCTAGAGGGGTAGAACAACATCAAAATGAGCAGGAGTGAAAACCTTCCTGAGGAAGCGCTAATGGCAAAGAGCGTTGGAGGATTCTAACTAGATTGTATAATTTGCATGGCAACCAGCTATTCAATGTTTGCATACAGCATCTGTATGGAGTAATTGATATTTTAATTATCTATATATTCATGAATCTTCAGTAACGTTTACACGTATCTTCAGTAAAGTTTTTGGGTAATGAGAGGTGGTCTACAGCCAGTTAATGGGGTGGGGTGGGAGGTTCCTACTTTCCGAAGCTGCAATTCGATTCTCATACAATTGGCAGAATAAGCCCCTCCCATTTGTTGATATATAGATATTACAGTATGTGGTGGCATTAGTACAAAAGTAAATGACCTCATGGAAAAGTAGGAATATATGAAGCAGGATGCAGGAAATGCAGAGATATAAGCACGACTTACATACAAAATATTACAGGAATGCAGGTGAATGCAGAAAAAGAAGGATATAAGAAAAAACAAGCTGGACACCGGGATACAACTTGATACTAGGCATACTGGGTAAAGTACCTCAGATAGACAGCTAATCACACCCCTACTGTACGTCTTAGGCCTGAGATTTCCTGCTGGGCACCTCCAGTGCGCCGGTGGCAATGTATGACCCCCCTCCTGAAGTGGGGGGGAGGTGAGCATTCCTGACACAAGGATAGTCTACATTTTTGCTACAATGCTATTGCAATCTTTTAACTTTAAAACCTGATTTAACCTGATTTATTCAGAAAGTCCAAAATTATTTTAATGTAGGCCATGTATTTGTGAAACCTATTCATCTTACTCAGTCTCCAACAACTGTTATTGCTGCTGAAATTCTCTTCCTTTTACACATCCCTCAGGCTGTGACTGGTTAAATATATATTTTAGCATGTTGCAAGCTGCTTTGGGCACTTTTAGTTTGTGTCCCAAAGGCAGCTCACGAGGTTATCACCTGGTACATCCTGCTAGGTTTAGTCGATCTACTTTTCTCAGCATTAGACACTGTATTTGTTGTTCGACTGGATGTTGCACTTATCATACGCAACCATGTAAGTAATACTGAAAAAAATAGCATTTTCCCCAAACAAGTATATTTACCCAAAATGGTTTTGAGGGGGGCACAGCTGACTGTAGTGTTGCTAATACAAACAATATGTGAACCTTGAGAACATTGAGAAACATCCACTTAAATACAGTCTTTCATATTTTTGCTTCATTTGTTGCACTTTCTAGCTCTGTCATTGGGAAGCCATGCCACACCTCCACTGAATACTGAGATCCTATTCAGTGTCTTTAATTCTCTTCTAGGGTATTGTGTTACTGCATAATTTAAAGACTTTCTTTTTTGATAGCAGCGATGCAGAGTCCGTAATTTCTACGCACACTTTTTCATTGCTTATCTTTAGTAAAGCCTCTTGGGTCTATGGTTGATCTTTATTACAGCCTAGAAAATCGGGAATATGTCCTACAGCTGCTTTGGCCCAAAGTACTGACTAAAGTAAAATAAAATAAAAATTACAATGCTGTTAGTGAGATTCTAGTTGACACATTTATGCAAAGAAAGTTGGCATGACCAAGCTCCATTACAGCAACTTTTTGCCTGGGTCCCATATGTATGTGATATCTCTACTGCCTTGATGGCTGTCCTGCATAGAGTAGGTCATGGACATCAGCATCATATATAAGACCTAAATGTATTAAATACAAAGATACCTCTGGCAGCTTCCTCTAGTAAAAAAAAATATATTTTATTCTGGGTGGCAGCAAGGCAAACAGTGTTGGGGGGCAGAGCTTCCCTATGCTGGTGCACCAAATTGCATATGTGAATCAAGGTTGAAATCTCTCTTACAAGGAAAAGAGCAAAACAATTAACCTCTACACTTGCTATGTCGTCCAGGTATAGGGGAGAGGCAAATAAAGCAAACGGGAGAGAAGATTAAAGAGAGGGGAGGAAAAAGAATTGAAAGAAGGGGATATAAGTAAATATGACAGATGAAAGAAGATAAAGAAGAAAGTTATAAACAGAATGTTGCTGATTTACATGCATCTTATATTTCTATGAGAGACTAGGTCCTGTATTCACTAAGAGTTGAAAACAATTCTCATGGTAGTAAAAAATGTAATTCATGAGAAAAAACCATAAGAATTTCACTTCTAGTGAATCCCCAGATAGGAATAAAAGTCAATGCCACTTTTTTACTCCTCAGAAAAGTACTGGACTTTTTATTCCTTATTACTGTTAGAGATGAGTGGATGGAATCTGACGAACCCGAATTCGTTACGAATTTCAGGAAAAATTCGATTTGTAACGGTTCCGAATATCGCCACGATTCGATCGCTCGAATCGCTTCCTTAAAACTCCATTTACTGCTATGCAGCCCATCTGAAATGGTGGATTCACCTGTCAGGACATGTCCCATGGGGCAAGGAATCCTGGGTAGGCGTCACATGCTACCTATCAGCAGACAGGCTTACCGATGATGTCACAGACGTATATAAGCGGCGGCCATTTTGCGGAAGCTCATTCTGACGCTGTATTGCGGCCAGAGCAGATCAGGCAGGGAGAGAGCAAGGGACAGATAGATAGATAGATAGATAGATAGATAGATAGATATAACAAAGAACAGAAGAAGCAAGAGACAGATAGAGAAGGAGAGAGGCTGTGGCAGTGACAGAGAAAGACAGGGAAAGTTTAAAGTGTTTGCATTAGCTTTCAAGCCTATTTAGTGTTAATAACACTCCTGCCTATTTAGCTTTTCCTTTTCCTGGTGTCATTCTTTAAAAAGCGTGCTAGCATTAATATTTCAAGACTACCTGTGTAATAACTGCTTGCATTTTATAATTAACGTCACTTTTCTACAATCAAGGAGGCCTCCTCTGTATGTGAGCAGGGGGCATCCCAAAACACTAGCATAAATATTTCAAGACTACCTGTGTAATAACTGCTTGCATTTTATAATTAATGTCACTTTTCCACAATTAAGGGAGGCCTCCTCTGTATGTGAGCAGGGAGCATCCCAAATACTAGCATAAATATTTCAAGACTACCTGTCTGGTTGCATTTTGTAAAGAAAGTCACTTTTCCACTGTAAAAGCAGCCAACCTATGTATATGAAGAGGGGGCATTCCAAATACTAGCATAAATATTTCAAGGCTACCTGTCTGCTAACTGGTTGCATTTTGTAAAGAAAGTCACTTTTCCACTGTAAAAGCAGCCAATCTATGTATTTGAAAAGGGGGCATCCCAAATACTAGCATAAAAATTTCAAGAGTACCTGTCTACTAACTGGTTGCATTTTGTAAAGAAAGTCACTTTTCCACTGTAAAAGCAGCCAACCTATGTATTTGAAGAGGGGGCATCCCATATACTAGCATCAATATTTCAAGAGCACCTGTCTGCTAACTGGTTGCATTTTGTAAACAGTCACTTTTTAAGCAAACTTTGCCTTTCGCCGGGGGGGGGGGGGGGGGGGAGGGTTCCCAAATACTAGCATAAATATTTGAAGAGTACCTGCCTGCTAACTGGTTGCATTTTGTAAAAGCAGCCAGCCTATGTATTTGAAGAGGGGGCATCCCAAATACTAGCATAAATATTTCAAGAGTACCTCTCTGCTAACTGGTTGCATTTTGTAAACAATGTCCCTTTTTAAGCAAACTTTGCCTTTGCCGAGGGGGGCATCCCAAATACTAGCATAAATATTTGAAGAGTACCTGTCTGCTAACTGGTTGCATTTTGTAAAGAAAGTCACTTTTCCACTGTAAAAGCAGCCAGCCTATGTATTTGAAGAGGGGGCATCCCAAATACTAGCATAAATATTTGAAGAGTACCTGTCTGCTAACTGGTTGCATTTTGTAAAGAAAGTCACGTTGTCAAATTGCCAGCAACCCTTGCCTTTACCCGGGGGGGGGGGGGGGGGGGCATCCCAAATATGCTAGCATGTGTCTTTTAAGAGTACACACATTGGAGTTGGCAGCAGCAGCATTAGGAGCCCATATATTGCCTGAAAGACACACATTGGAGCTGGCAGCAGCAGCATAAGGTGCCCATATATTGCCTGAAAGACACACCCTGGAGTTGGCAGCAGCATAAGGAGCTACCATGCATCAGCTACTCAGCTACTACCATAGATCAGCCATTGGTGGCTGGAAATCCTGGCTGATCAATGCCTGATTCATCTTCACAAAGGTTGACTATGGCCCCCGCCGCACTAAACACCTGCTCAGATGGCACACTACTGGCCGGGCAGGACCGCTTTCCCAGGGCAAACTCTGCCAGTTGCGGCCACAAATCAAGTTTGGCTGCCCAGAAGTCCAGCGGGTCCTCAAGGTGCGTTGGCATGGTCATGTCAAGGTATGACACTACCTGCTGGTTCAGGGCCTGCTCCAGGTCTTTCTGCTGCTCATGATTAGCCTCACTATGCGGGTGTAGAAAGCTACCCATTAGCAACTGAAGACTCAGGCTGCTGCTGATGGAGCTGCTGCTGCTGCTCCTGCCACCCCCCTCCCCCCAGCAGCCATGGCAGTGGAAGGTGAGCGCAGAGGTCCCCCCCGAGTCAGACCTGCAAGAGTATGGACCATGGAGCAGATAGGAATCAGCCAACTGACTACGTAGAATGTCTCTGTAGTAGGTCAGTTTGTCCTCCCTCTCAGTGGGTGTAAAAAATGACCCCATTTTGTGCCGGTAGCGAGGGTCCAATAAGGTGGAGAGCCAGAAGTCATCCCGCTGACAAATGGAGACAATTCTGCAGTCACTACGCCAGCACATGAGCATGCATCGTGCCATTTGTGCAAGTGACTCAGAGGGACTACCTGTCTCCATCTCCACTGCATACTGCCATGGTGTGTCTGGGTCCTCTGTCTCGCCTTTCTCACAACCCTCTAGCTCTTCTGGCTGCTCCTGCTCCTCCTCTCCTGTCAGATGACTAGATAAAATGGCCATTTTGTCAAACCTAAACTGTGCTTCGCTGTGCACCACCCCCTCCTCCTCCTCCTCCACTTCAGCCCCCACAGGCTTCATGTGGCCGTGAAATGTAGGCGCTATGTCTTCAGTGCCCTGACCAGCCATGGTTTCCAACATGTGTTTTAGTACATGAAGCAGTGGAATCACATTGTTCATCCTGTAGTCCTGGCGACTGACTAATAATTGGCTTCCTCAAAGGGCCTGAGCAAACGACAGGTGTCACGTATGAGCTGCCACTGGTTCACATTGAAGTTACACAGGAGAGTCCCCCTATCCGCTCGGATTATCAAGAAATCAGTGATGGCTTTTCTCTGTTCGTATAGTTGATCCAACATATGGAGGGTGGAAATCCAACGGGTGGAAACATCGCAAATCAGACTATGTTGGGGGATACCGTTCTGACGCTCTAGCTCAAGAAGTGTGTGCTTGGCGGTGTAGGAGTAGCTGAAGTGCATGCAAAGTTTCTTTCCCATTGTTAGGATGTCTTGCAGATGGGAGGAAGACTTCAGAAAACGCTTGACAACTAGGTTGAACACGTGTGCCATACAGGGCGCATGGCTCAGGCTTCCTTGTCGCAGCGCAGATATTTAATATTAATATGTAATTGACAATTAGGCACTTTTTCCTGTGACACCATTGCTAAGTGCAAGGGCACTGTCACAGGCACAAAGGCCTAGGAGCATGGAGGCCACAGCGGAGGGACCTGTCCAAGTTGCTGTTGTGCAGGAACCACAATCACCCAGTGGGCCTTAAAGGATATGTATTGTCCCTGATCGTAGTTACAGCTACAGACGTAGGCGCTGCCGTGCACTTTGGTACACACTGACAGGCTAAAGGACTGAGTAAAAAGTGAAAGAAAACTGCGCTAATTATCTTAGTAATAAATATCAGGAAAAAAGGTGTATCTTAATAAATCTCAAAAAGGAAGGTGTATCTTTGTGTAAAATATTTAGCACTGCTCAATGTGCATTAACCCAAATATCCCTCTAGGTTCTAAGCATAAGAAATACCAATATATCACAGAGCATATATAAATTAAAAAAGTGAAATTAAACTAAACAATCATAGCCATAGCAGTCCATATGTTCTAATTTGTGTCAACTATTAATAAAAAATATGTCCAGGTAAACCCTTCCAAGTGACTTGTGTTGTCAAACTTGTGGGTACTCTTATTCTGTTATCCCAAAGCGCATGCTCAAATTGTCATTTATCAAGGTAATCAGCTTTGAGAAAAACATTCACCTCGTGTGCCGTACAGGCTTCCCACCACCTGTGTTATTTACTCTTACCAGATGGCAATACGATAATGCGCATCAACATAAGCCTTTCTTGGTCTCCTAGTGATGCTTCCTCAGAAGATAGGGTCCTTTCCACTTAGTGTGTTTCACAGTAGGTTATTTGATTAATCTCTAAAATCGTTGTGTGTTTCCTCAGTGTTTCTAATATTTCTTTACATATTTTTTTATATATTTGTTTATTTTATTATGCTTTAGATAGCAAAGTCACTTTTAACTAAAGAAAACATCCTTTGTAAATGAGAAAGGCTTTCACCCTTCCCTCCACTGGACCTCTTGAATAGCTCACCACTTTTCTATATGAGACATCCACTAGCGGGATAGGAGATTTAATGTTGAAGTAAATGCCAAGGGGTTAAGTAGTCCCAGTCATCGCCATTCACTATGCTAGACTCACACAATAACTAACTGGACCAATAACAGGAGAAGAAAGGGTTAAGCAGCCCTTACACAACTCATGGCGTGGGGCTTGTTAACCAATTGATGATGGCAGATGGGTTGCTGGTCGAGACACGACCGCTAGCTTATACCGGGAGATCAGGCCTCTCACTGAGACTCCTGCTGCCACTCACCCCTAGTCTGCTGCGACCTCTGCTTGATGAATTTAGGCCTCTGCAACTTCTCTGTGTCCATCCTGGCACTTTTCTGCCTGACATACTTAGTGCGTATATGAGGGGAGGACAAAACTCTACACTACACTTAAGTCAGGATTTGTCGATAACCGTAGCAGGTGTGTAACTATCTATGGCCTTTCACTAAGTAGTAACTAGGCCCTGAAGACTTTAACAGGAACAAAGTGATGCAACTCTTAGATGTGCGTATGTGATGCTCTGATGAGGGCAATTCAATGTGCTCCAGTATGCTTGAAAAATGTTTTTTTGAGAGATTGGCCTGCGTGAAAATGAATCTGGCATGGATCAGCCAAGATTTCCACCCACCAATGCCTGATGCATCAGAGTAGATTGATCATGGTGCCAGATCAACACTAAAGAAATATGGATAGTGCAAAACAGATTTAAGGCGCTGCTCTCCAGTTACAGACATTCCTCCGCATCAGACCACAAGTAATTATTGAGGAAATGCTTTACGTTAATCTTAATTTTTATTAATATTCTTTGGATAAGATATATGTGCCCAAAATATGTATATGTTCTCTTCATGCTGCTGCCAACTCCAGGGTGTGTCTTTCAGGCAATATATGGGCTCCTAATGCTGCTGCCAACTCTAGGGTGTGTTTTTCAGGCAATATATGGGCTCCTAATGCTGCTGCCAACTCCAATGTGGTTTTCAGTCAATATATGGGCTCCCTATGCTGCTGCCATATTCAGGTTGTATTTTTATGGAAATATATGGGCTCCCTATGCTGCTGCCAACTCCAGGGTGTGTTTTTCAGGCAATATATGGGCTCCCTATGCTGCTTCCACCTCCACTGTGTGTCTTTCAGGCAATATATAGGCTCCTAATGCTGCTGCCAACTCCAATGTGTTTTTCAGGCAATATATGAGCTCCTAATACAGCTGCCCACTACAATGTGTTTTTTAGGCAATATATGGGCTCCTAATACTGCTGCCAACTACAATGTGTTTTTCAGGCAATATATGGGCTCCCTATGCTGCTGCCAAATTCAGGGTGTGTTTTTCAGGCAATATATGGGCTCCCTATGCTGCTGCCAAATTCAGGGTGTGTTTTCAGGCAATATATGGGCTCCCTATGCTGCTGCCAACTTCACTGTGTGTCTTTCAGGCAATATATGGGCTCCTAATGCTGCTGCCAAATCCAGGGTGTGTCTTTCAGGCTATATATGGGTTCCTTATGCTGCTGCCAACTCCAGCGTCTCTTTCAGGCAATATATGGGCTCCTAATGCTGCTGCCAACTCCTGGGTGTGTTTTTCAGTCAATATATGGGCTCCCTATGCTGCTGCCAAGTCCAGAGTGTGTCTTTCAGGCAATATATGGGCTCCTAATGCTGCTGCCAACTCCTGGGTGTGTTTTCAGGCAATAAATGGGCTCCTAATGCTGCTGCCAACTCCTGGGTGTGTTTTTCAGGCAATATATGGGTTCCTTATGCTGCTGCCAACTCCAGTGTATCTTTCAGGTAATATATGGGCTCCCTATGCTGCTGCCAAATTCAGGGTGTGTTTTTCAGGCAATATATGGGCTCATCATGCTGATGCCACCTCAAGGCTCTCTAATTGTGCCGCTCTGCGACAGCGAATCTAATAGCGATGCCTCTGATCTGCATGTCATACTTCTTTACAATATTATTTCACTAACCCAGCGTGCATCCTATGCATGTTACAGCCAAACCCAGAAATAGCCATTTTTAATAGCGATTCGTCGCGAATAAATTCGTACTGAAACTGAAAGAGATTAGAGTTAGGACTGCACCCCACAGAGGCACTTTGGCGTAGTGGTGCAGCTTAAGCATACTTCTGCAGATGTGTGTGACCGAGTCCTCTGTTTTTAACCAAGTTTAGAGACAGATTATAGGCTGGCCTGCAAGCTAACAGTGTTGAGTGCTGTGGCTCCTTTAAGACTTTTGTATTCTAATTGCCCTGCTAACGTGCACCTCCCAGGTTAGTTATAAAATGGTCTGAGCGGCTGCCACCCCCCCTTTGTTTCTTTTGAATTTGTGCAAGCACATGGTGTGTGGGGTCTAGGCTGTATTGCAAGGTCTTTGACCCTTCCACCCCATGGCTTGCACTTGAGAGGTTTAGGGCAACCTCAGGTAAGCCTGCTCCCAATTTATCTATTGCACTGTATGTCCCAAATGGGCTCTCAGAGATTAGAGTTAGGACTGCACCCCACAGAGGCACTTTGGCGTGGTGGTGCAGCTTAAGCATACTTCTGCAGATGTGTGTGACCGAGTCCTCTGTTTTTAACCAAGTTTAGAGACAGATTATAGGCTGGCCTGCAAGCTAACAGGGTTGAGTGCTGTGGCTCCTTTAAGACTTTTGTATCCTAATTGCCCTGCTAACGTGCACCTCCCAGGTAAGTTATAAAATGGTCTGAGCGGCTGCCACCCCCGCTTTGTTTCAGTCGGTCTAGACCGACGAGCATACAAAGAGACACAAAAAACTTCCGTTTTGGTTCCGATCTGTGAAATGTTTCCGTTCTTGTATGAGCGTACGAGCGATTCTATGCATGCATTGAAAACCTTCTGTAAAGTTTCCGTCCGTTCGTACGGCAGATTACGAATTACGAGGATGTCATTTTCCATCCAGACTTTTCCGTTTCATTTCCACATGTTACAACGTAGGCTTTCGTTTTTGCCCTTTTCCCATTGTATCCTCCAACGAATCCTTTACGTTTCCCGATAGATTCTGTTTCCCTTTTTCAATAAATATTCCTCCAGACGGAAATCCTTATGATCTTGCGCCTGCGCACTACAAACTTAACTCATTAAAGTGCTCGCCTACATATTTGCCACACTCACTTCTACTACAATGTTTAGCTAAACCACTTAGCACTATCCTTCATCTTCCCTTTTGGCCCCTTAAAGCTCACCCAAACCACTTAGCACTATCCTCCATCTTCCCTTTTGGCCCCTTAAAGCTCACCCAAACCACTTATCACTATCCGCCATCTTCCCTTTTGGCCCCTTAAAAGCTCACCCAAACCACTTAGCACTATCCTCCATCTTCCCTTTTGGCCCCTTAAAGCTCACCCAAACCACTTAGCACTATCCTCCATCTTCCCTTTTGGCCCCTTAAAGCTCACCCAAACCACTTAGCACTATCGTCCATCTTCCCTTTTGGCCCCTTAAAGCTCACCCAAACCACTTAGCACTATCCTCCATCTCCCCTTTTGGCCCCTTAAAGCTCACCCAAACCACTTAGCACTATCCTCCATCTTCCCTTTTGGCCCCTTAAAGCTCACCCAAACCACTTAGCACTATCCTCCATCTTCTCTTTTGGAACCTTAAAGCTCACCCAAACCACTTCTCAGTCATGTGAATATTCATCTTTAAATATTTCTGGGCCCATTAGTTTTGTGTTAATGTATTTTGTAAATGAATTGACACTGTAACATTTTTTGGGATGCCATCATAAAATATAAAATGTATCAAAATTTTGAAAATTTTACATTTTTACAACTATAAAAAACAAAATACATAGCAATGGCAGGCCACAGAACATTATTCTTCACCTGTGGTCCCCAACGAGTTGCGCAGATCCTGCATCTCGCCCACCAACTGAAGGACCCTGACACTCAGTTGTGCCACTCTGGCACGTGTGGTCCCTGTTAAAAAACTTAAATTAAAATATTGGTATAACCTTGTTGGGGGTCATACTGCAGTGTCCCCCCCCCCGTATGGTCCAAACCCCTAAATCTGGACTTCAAAAGCCAGAGGGCCCTCGCCACCACGGACCGGGTTTTGCATAGTGCCCGATTAGAGAACTCCTGGCCCACATTCTGCAGGCAAAGAACATGCATCAGGAGCAAGGGCGAGTGGCACATCTTGCAGTTCCTGCAACCAAATATAAAATAATTACACAAAGCAAAGGTAACCAACTAAAACAATAACTCCTACAACAAATTTAGATTCAAGTTCAAAAATCCAAATATAATTCACAAAGGACATAAGCCTAAAAAAATTTAGCAATTATATGGATGTGTGGGAAAATAAATGTTTACATGCTAAGGACTAATTAAGGTTAGCATTAAAATGCTTCTATAAGGCATACATGAAATGTATTGATTCAGGTATGCATTGCTATACAATTTATGGCCTCGGCCATGCTGATACATGCAATGCCTTGGTGCTAAAGGCACGCAGACTCCTCCACATAGCCACAAAACATGTTCAACAATAGCAATCCAAGCCCTCAAAGGTCTCGTAAGTTGATCGGAAATGAAACGGATTTATAGGGTGGTGATCCCTCAGAAATCAGCTCTCTGAATCAGACGGAAGTTTTCTGAAGGAACGGAAAATTTCCGATTTTGTTTGGAAAATGATCTGAACTAACGGAAATGTTCCGATTTGCTTCCGGTCATCGGAAGCGCATTCCCGAACGTTTGTGCGGGTACAAAATGGACGAAAAAAAGCAAAAAAATGACAAACACCCACCAAAACTTTCACAGACAGCTACGGAAGTCCAGACGAATGTCTCTCTGAATCGAGGCTAATGCGCGGTGCGCGCATTTAAAGTGCCCATCTCAGGACAATCTCCTGAACTGATTTAACATCGGCTGCCCATTGAAAACTTTTATAGAGTCATGAAAAGGGCCAGTACTTGATGATCCTATACATATATGGTGTTTGAGCCACGTTTCTCTGGGGATAGATAAGGCTAGCAAATTACGCATGAACAATAACTACTACTGACACAAATGAATCATGTATTCATGGATTTCCTTTGAGGGCATAAGAGGCCAAACATTTCTGCCCACTAGAAAGGCTCCTATGAGAAAAGAAAATCAGAAAATGCAATGACACCTATGTAAATAATGTTTGATATATGTAATAGGATATGAATTGATGCATAAAGATGCATATGAATGTAATACATTGATGCATATAAATACATATGAATGTAATATATGAAAATAACTAGTATATTTTTAATGTGTATCAAATGTGTACAAATAAATATTTTTGCATATAAATAGTGTGGTCATGGTCAAAAGCGTGATCATTTAGAACCGGGAGTAGCCTACCAGTAGAGTGTTCAATAACCACCACAAAAATTCCATACAAATCATGAAATCATCCCACTTGTGGATTTATGTTGTGTCTCTTTAAGTATATGAATTTCCCTCTTGGTGGACAAGTTTCTCCAAAAGTAATTCACTATTTCACTGCAAGAAAACGGTCGAAAATAGGCCATGACGAATTCAGTAGCCACATTTGCTATCACGATCACTGGATAAGGAAAACACATTGGTATGTGACCAAAACCCAGGTTTTTCACTCACCTCGATTATTGTCCACTTTACTGGGGTATCTCCCAGGTGATCCCAAAGCATGTGTGGAATCTTCCCCCCGCCCTGCTTAGTGGCAGGGGAGGAGGCAGGGCATTAGCCTGTGATTGGAAATCCACTTTAAAGGGCTTGGTTCGCTTTAACATCATAGTAAAAAATACAAATAGAATAAAGCAAAATGTTAACATAATCCAGTCCATTATTATCAGAAAGCTTCCTGTATTAGTATTCTCCAACAATTCACCAGCTTCTGGGCCTACCACCAAACATATATCAAATGCACTTACCAATTGGATGTCTGAAGTCTGAACACTTTGAATGAGGCTGAATTCATTTATATATGGTAAAAGGGGAGAAAAAACTGGTTCAGAATATCACTGGATCCTTGGCCGGATTAGGTATGGTGAAGGCCCCTGGGCACAAAATCTGGTCCCAGATACAATTTTTTCTTTCCTTTCAAATAATATTCCAGCCAAGTAACTGATTGGTGGTTGTCTGGCAACTGCCTACTTACTGGAACATCAGATCCAGTCCCTTTGTGCCACCCCTTGTGTGGGTGGGTGCTGCTTGGGAACTCCTGCTTTGCCATTCTGGGTGGAGGGTAGTGTAGTCGCCCAACAAAAAACAGTTCCCTGCATTGAGCTGCCAGCGGCTGTGCTTGGTGGCTTATGTGCAGTGACAGTCTGCACGCACCCATCACTGCAGCGTTGCTGATGGCGGCTTTGCTGCCCTAGATTCTCCGTCCTGTCTTGTGGTGGCTTTAGCTGCAGGTTTGCAAAAGTAAAAATTAACTTGCCCAGGCACGGCGGCCCCCCCACTGCCGCTGATAGCTTTGTTGCTGGCCCCACAGACCGTCAGACCAAAGACTGAAAAACCTCCTGGACCAGAACATAACCCAAAGGTTGGTGGAGGCCCCCATTGCAGGGCAAGTGGTGGAGGCCCGGGGCACGTGCCCCTTGCCCCCTCATAATCCGACTGGATCTGACCCTGAAGTGTGCAAGAATTCTGCAGCAAGCCTGCACTACAGCTGCCCCCAGCCATGCACATTGAAGATCCTCCTGGTGGACGTGATGAGAACCAGCGGAGATCGGGCCGAATTGCTTGCGCAGGATGGAGGACACTCAGTACTGTGTGGAGGAAAGCCCATCTCGCCCATCGCGTCCATTCATCCGCGCTGTTTTGAGGAGCCTCCATCGCATGCATGCAGATCATCCTAGTTTTTAGCGCAATTTCATTCGCTATTGTTTGCTTCCTTTAACATCAGTTCCAATTTCTTGCCCTTCAGTGCCTTACCCCCCATTTACTAAACCTTAATGCAAAATCATCTAGGGTAAGCTCCTCAATCCCAGGGCAGTCATCAATCACTATATATTTCAAACAGATCAAGTCTGAAACTTTTCAATGCTTTATCAGATTAAGCGTGAAACAAAAATTCAGTTACCGAGATTGCCAATTCATTAGGCTATTTACAAACATGTCAGGGTTAAGTAATTTATCATAGTGCCTATATATTGTATAGCATAAGGGTTTCTCATTCACAATATGACATAATCATATCGCATCAAATTAATAGAGCAAGCTATATGCACCATATACAGTGCATCATGGACACTGTGCAAGGCATTAATAAACAGAATCTGTAAGCAATTCAATTGCATATATAGTCATAAGCCAGCAATATAAATTGATAGCCACCCTCTCAAATGTATACAATACAAAAAAAGCAAACTGGCGTAGAAACAAAGTAATCAGTATAATCTTACACTGTGTTTTTGCGTGTTATGTGGGAGACCCCTTTCTCAAAGCATGTGGCTGAGTGGTTCTATTAATTTGATGCAATGGGATTATTTAATATTGTGAAAGAGAAACACTTATGATATGAGTTTTATGGGCATTGGGAGACATATTTTATCCCTGACATGGTTGTAAATCACTAGATGAACAGGCAATATTCGAAGCTACCTTTTTGCTATATTTTGCTGATAAAGCATTTAAAGAGGAACAACACCCAAGAATGTGACTGGGTTTTGTTTGTTTCTGTCGTGGCACCCCTAATTATGATGTGTGTGTAACCCCCGGGATCACCAGTAAACTCACCTTTCCTTGTTCCCATGACGCATATGTGGGCCGCTCAGCCAATCAGCGATGCGTATTCTATTCATTCAGACTTCCTTTGCTACCCTCAGAGTAGCAAGAAAATATGGAGAATAGAGTAAGTCCCGCCAGTCGGCTGCCAGTTCACCTCTATCAGTGTGGATACCCGCAACGGCCATTCAGAAAGGCCATTTCAAATCACTGCTGATCCCCAGCCCCACTTACAAGCCGAAATCCATCCATTCCCAGGAAGATAATGCAGCATTGTCCCTCCTCCCATGCTGTGATTCCAAATCAGGATGCCCCCATGAAACAGAATTAATGGACCAAAAGTCATATATGAATTTTCACTTAAAGTGGACCAACAGTCAAAAATGACTTAAATGAGACCGACACAACAAACAGTGCTCATATGCATACCTCCCCAGGGCAAGTCCTGCTAGGGTCAATTGAAAAAACAAGATGGCAGCTACTGGATCTACAGGCTGCCTGCAAACAGGAAGTGCCGCTAGGCTTCATGTTACTGTGCATTGTCAGTTATGTCAGTTAGGAGTGGCAGCTCCAAAATGGCCGCTACCTTTCTTTTCCAACTGTGCCAGGGTGTTGGGCTGGTTTAAAATTCAAAAGTTGTGCATATAAAAAGTCTACACAACCCTGTTAAAAAACCAGGCCAAGAAGAATCATTTCAGATTTGTATCTACCTTTGTTGTGGCCCATAGTGTGTTCCATTGGAAAAACAAACTAAAGTAATTTTGAGGGGGGGGGGGGGAATAAAATAAGCACGCTCAAATAATATGGTTGTATAATTGGGCATGTTGTTGTGTTTAGGATTCCTTTAGATTGTAAGCTCACAGGGACAGGGACCTCTCTCCTAATGTTCTTCTATGTGAATGTGTATATGTAGCACTTCTGTCACGCCTGCCTCAATTATAAATATATCCAGGGCAGTTTCTAGGCAAAATAATACATTCTGAATACATTCTGCCACTTCGCCCATCCTATGGTGCTGATGCTGTCCCATACTGGTATGTGCCAACACTGGCCCTGAATCATCTGGGAAAATGGTGCCTCGAAGGGCCTAGATACTCAAGTTAATCACTCTGGCTTGCCCACCTCTAGAAACAGCCCTGAAAATATTTTTTGTTCTCAGGGACGGCATTAGGCCCAGGCAACACAGGCAACCACCTGGGGCTCTGTGCCTGAAAATGGAGCGGACCAAAACCCACATTTTTACCTAGCATCCCCTGAATTGCTCCCCCCAAATATAGTAACTCTTGCCTATTTTTACTGCTCCTGCTTCACTCTAATCCCAGATAACGGCGCCTGTTTTAGCGGTAAAGCTCCACCTCCTCCATTCATTGCCACGCCTATGCAATGACTAATCCCCTGGAATCTTACAGAGAGGGAGAGCAAAAATAAGTCTTCCAGGGCCATTTGATAAGCAAACATATCCATTTCTAGTTCTACACCCCCTATCATCAGGGGCTTTGGTCAAAAGTATTTCACAAGTTCAGTGTGTTTTGGTCCGCTTTAAGAGCGCCCTCCCCCTGATGCCATGACTGCAACTTTAAGCATGGCAGGTGCTGGGCCGGGGGACGCACATTGTTTCCATTCAGCCTCCTCCGCCCCTTCCCCCTCCCTTTCCCTGGCTCAGCGTGCATGTGGGAGGCCTGGATAGCACCTCAGCTTCACTTCCTCCCTTGTGCAGCACAAACTTCAGGCTCCAGCCAGACACGAGGATGAAGAGCAAGGAGGACATGAGGGGGTACTTCTATATCTGCTGAGAGGGGACAGCTGCCAGATGGGTGTGTGTGTGTGTGTGTGTGTGTGTGTGTGTGTGTGTGTATAATGCTGTGCTGTATATTGCTGTCTGTGTGTCATTGTGTGTGTCATGCAGTCTGTGTGTCATTGTGTGTCATGATGTGTGTGTGTTTGTGTGTAATGCAGTCTGTGTTATGGTGTGTGTTTGTAATGTGGTCTGTGTGTCATGGTGTGTGTGTGTATAATGCGGTCTGTGTGCCATGGTGTGAGTGTGTAATGTGATCTGTATTATGGTGTGTGTGTATAATGCGGTCTGTGTGCCATGGTGTGAGTGTGTAATGTGGTCTGTATTATGGTGTGTGCGTGTGTATAATGTGGTCTGTGTGCCATGGTGTGAGTGTGTGTATAATGCGGTGTGTGTGTGTGTGTGTGTATAATGTGGTCTGTGTGCCATGGTGTGTGTGTGTGTGTGTGTGTGTGTGTGTATAATGTGGTCTGTGTGCCATGGTGTGTGTGTGTGTATAATGCAGTCTGTGTGCCATGGTGTGAGTGTGTAATGTGGTCTGTATTATGGTGCGTGTGTATAATGCGGTCTGTGTGCCATGGTGTGAGTGTGTAATGTGGTCTGTATTATGGTGTGTGTGTGTATAATGCGGTCTGTGTGCCATGGTGTGAGTGTGTAATGTGGTCTGTATTATGGTGTGTGTGTGTATAATGCGGTCTGTGTGCCATGGTGTGAGTGTGTAATGTGGTCTGTATTATGGTGTGTGTGTGTGTGTGTGTATAATGCGGTCTGTGTGCCATGGTGTGTGTGTGTGTGTGTGTGTGTGTGTGTATAATGCGGTCTGTGTGCCATGGTGTGGGTATGTGTGTGTGTGTGTGTGTATAATGCGGTGTGTGTGTGTGTATAATGCGGTCTGTGTGCCATGGTGTGAGTGTGTAATGTGGTCTGTATTATGGTGTGTGTGTGTATAATGCGGTCTGTGTGCCATGGTGTGAGTGTGTAATGTGGTCTGTATTATGGTGTGTGTGTGTGTGTGTGTATAATGCGGTCTGTGTGCCATGGTGTGTGTGTGTGTGTGTGTGTGTGTGTGTGTGTGTGTGTGTATAATGCGGTCTGTGTGCCATGGTGTGGGTATGTGTGTGTGTGTGTGTGTATAATGCGGTGTGTGTGTGTGTATAATGCGGTCTGTGTGCCATGGTGTGAGTGTGTAATGTGGTCTGTATTATGGTGTGTGTGTGTGTGTATAATGCGGTCTGTGTGCCATGGTGTGTGTGTGTATAATGCGGTCTGTGTGCCATGGTGTGTGTGTGTATATAATGCGGTCTGTGTGCCATGGTGTGAGTGTGTAATGTGGTCTGTATTATGGTGTGTGTGTGTATAATGCGGTCTGTGTGCCATGGTGTGAGTGTGTAATGTGGTCTGTATTATAATGCGTGTGTATAATGCGGTCTGTGTGCCATGGTGTGAGTGTGTAATGTGGTCTGTATTATGGTGTGTGTGTGTATAATGTGGTCTGTGTGCCATGGTGTGTGTGTGTGTGTGTGTGTGTGTGTATAATGTGGTCTGTGTGCCATGGTGTGTGTGTGTGTATAATGCAGTCTGTGTGCCATGGTGTGAGTGTGTAATGTGGTCTGTATTATGGTGTGTGTGTGTATAATGCGGTCTGTGTGCCATGGTGTGAGTGTGTAATGTGGTCTGTATTATGGTGCGTGTGTATAATGCGGTCTGTGTGCCATGGTGTGAGTGTGTAATGTGGTCTGTATTATGGTGTGTGTGTGTATAATGCGGTCTGTGTGCCATGGTGTGAGTGTGTAATGTGGTCTGTATTATGGTGTGTGTGTATAATGCGGTCTGTGTGCCATGGTGTGAGTGTGTGTGTGTGTGTGTATAATGCGGTCTGTGTGCCATGGTGTGGGTATGTGTGTGTGTGTGTATAATGCGGTGTGTGTGTGTGTATAATGCGGTCTGTGTGCCATGGTGTGTGTGTGTGTGTGTGTGTGTGTATAATGCGGTCTGTGTGCCATGGTGTGGGTATGTGTGTGTGTGTGTGTATAATGCGGTGTGTGTGTGTGTATAATGCGGTCTGTGTGCCATGGTGTGAGTGTGTAATGTGGTCTGTATTATGGTGTGTGTGTGTGTGTATAATGCGGTCTGTGTGCCATGGTGTGTGTGTGTATATAATGCGGTCTGTGTGCCATGGTGTGAGTGTGTAATGTGGTCTGTATTATGGTGTGTGCGTGTGTATAATGCGGTCTGTGTGCCATGGTGTGAGTGTGTAATGTGGTCTGTATTATGGTGTGTGCGTGTGTATAATGCGGTCTGTGTGCCATGGTGTGAGTGTGTAATGTGGTCTGTATTATCGTGTGTGTGTGTGTGTATAATGCGGTCTGTGTGCCATGGTGTGTGTGTGTGTGTATAATGCGGTCTGTGTGCCATGGTGTGTGTGTGTGTATAATGTGGTCTGTGTGCCATGGTGTGTGTGTGTATAATGCTGTCTGTGTGCCATGGTGTGAGTGTGTAATGTGGTCTGTATTATGGTGTGTGTGTGTATAATGTGGTCTGTGTGCCATGGTGTGAGTGTGTAATGTGGTCTGTATTATGGTGTGTGTGTATAATGCGGTCTGTGTGCCATGGTGTGTGTGTGTGTATAATGCGGTCTGTGTGCCATGGTGTGAGTGTGTAATGTGGTCTGTATTATGGTGTGTGTGTGTATAATGCGGTCTGTGTGCCATGGTGTGAGTGTGTAATGTGATCTGTATTATGGTGTGTGTGTATAATGCGGTCTGTGTGCCATGGTGTGAGTGTGTAATGTGGTCTGTATTATGGTGTGTGCGTGTGTATAATGCGGTCTGTGTGCCATGGTGTGTGTGTGTAATGTGGTCTGTATTATGGTGTGTGCGTGTGTATAATGCGGTCTGTGTGCCATGGTGTGAGTGTGTAATGTGGTCTGTATTATGGTGTGTGTGTGTATAATGCGGTCTGTGTGCCATGGTGTGAGTGTGTAATGTGGTCTGTATTATGGTGTGTGTGTGTGTATAATGCAGTCTGTGTGCCATGGTGTGAGTGTGTAATGTGGTCTGTATTATGGTGTGTGCGTGTGTATAATGCGGTCTGTGTGCCATGGTGTGTGTGTGTAATGTGGTCTGTATTATGGTGTGTGCGTGTGTATAATGCGGTCTGTGTGCCATGGTGTGAGTGTGTAATGTGGTCTGTATTATGGTGTGTGTGTGTGTATAATGCAGTCTGTGTGCCATGGTGTGTGTGTGTAATGTGGTCTGTATTATGGTGTGTGTGTGTATAATGAGGTCTGTGTGCCATGGTGTGAGTGTGTAATGTGGTCTGTATTATGGTGTGTGTGTGTGTATAATGCGGTCTGTGTGCCATGGTGTGAGTGTGTAATGTGGTCTGTATTATGGTGTGTGTGTGTATAATGCGGTCTGTGTGCCATGGTGTGAGTGTGTAATGTGGTCTGTATTATGGTGTGTGTGTGTATAATGAGGTCTGTGTGCCATGGTGTGAGTGTGTAATGTGGTCTGTATTATGGTGCGTGTGTATAATGCGGTCTGTGTGCCATGGTGTGAGTGTGTAATGTGGTCTGTATTATGGTGTGTGTGTGTATAATGCGGTCTGTGTGCCATGGTGTGAGTGTGTAATGTGGTCTGTATTATGGTGTGTGTGTATAATGCGGTCTGTGTGCCATGGTGTGAGTGTGTAATGTGGTCTGTATTATGGTGTGTGTGTGTGTATAATGCGGTCTGTGTGCCATGGTGTGAGTGTGTAATGTGGTCTGTATTATGGTGTGTGTGTGTATAATGCGGTCTGTGTGCCATGGTGTGTGTGTGTGTGTGTGTGTATAATGCGGTCTGTGTGCCATGGTGTGTGTGTGTAATGTGGTCTGTATTATGGTGTGTGTGTGTGTATAATGCGGTCTGTGTGCCATGGTGTGTGTGTGTAATGTGGTCTGTATTATGGTGTGTGTGTGTGTATAATGCGGTCTGTGTGCCATGGTGTGAGTGTGTAATGTGGTCTGTATTATGGTGTGTGTGTGTGTATAATGCGGTCTGTGTGCCATGGTGTGTGTGTGTAATGTGGTCTGTATTATGGTGTGTGTGTGTGTATAATGCGGTCTGTGTGCCATGGTGTGTGTGTGTAATGTGGTCTGTATTATGGTGTGTGTGTGTGTGAGTGTATAATGCGGTCTGTGTGCCATGGTGTGTGTGTGTGTGTGTGTATAATGCGGTCTGTGTGCCATGGTGTGTGTGTGTGTATAATGTGGTCTGTGTGCCATGGTGTGTGTGTGTATAATGCTGTCTGTGTGCCATGGTGTGAGTGTGTAATGTGGTCTGTATTATGGTGTGTGTGTATAATGCGGTCTGTGTGCCATGGTGTGTGTGTGTGTATAATGCGGTCTGTGTGCCATGGTGTGAGTGTGTAATGTGGTCTGTATTATGGTGTGTGTGTGTATAATGCGGTCTGTGTGCCATGGTGTGAGTGTGTAATGTGATCTGTATTATGGTGTGTGCGTGTGTATAATGCTGTCTGTGTGCCATGGTGTGAGTGTGTAATGTGGTCTGTATTATGGTGTGTGTGTATAATGCGGTCTGTGTGCCATGGTGTGTGTGTGTGTATAATGCGGTCTGTGTGCCATGGTGTGAGTGTGTAATGTGGTCTGTATTATGGTGTGTGTGTGTATAATGCGGTCTGTGTGCCATGGTGTGAGTGTGTAATGTGGTCTGTATTATGGTGTGTGTGTATAATGCGGTCTGTGTGCCATGGTGTGAGTGTGTAATGTGGTCTGTATTATGGTGTGTGCGTGTGTATAATGCGGTCTGTGTGCCATGGTGTGTGTGTGTAATGTGGTCTGTATTATGGTGTGTGCGTGTGTATAATGCGGTCTGTGTGCCATGGTGTGAGTGTGTAATGTGGTCTGTATTATGGTGTGTGCGTGTGTATAATGCGGTCTGTGTGCCATGGTGTGTGTGTGTAATGTGGTCTGTATTATAGTGTGTGCGTGTGTATAATGCAGTCTGTGTGCCATGGTGTGTGTGTGTGTAATGTGGTCTGTATTATGGTGTGTGTGTGTGTATAATGCGGTCTGTGTGCCATGGTGTGAGTGTGTAATGTGGTCTGTATTATGGTGTGTGTGTGTGTATAATGCAGTCTGTGTGCCATGGTGTGAGTGTGTAATGTGGTCTGTATTATGGTGTGTGTGTGTGTATAATGCGGTCTGTGTGCCATGGTGTGAGTGTGTAATGTGGTCTGTATTATGGTGTGTGCGTGTGTATAATGCAGTCTGTGTGCCATGGTGTGAGTGTGTAATGTGGTCTGTATTATGGTGTGTGCGTGTGTATAATGCAGTCTGTGTGCCATGGTGTGAGTGTGTAATGTGGTCTGTATTATGGTGTGTGCGTGTGTATAATGCGGTCTGTGTGCCATGGTGTGAGTGTGTAATGTGGTCTGTATTATGGTGTGTGTGTGTATAATGTGGTCTGTGTGTCATGGTGTGAGTGTGTAATGTGGTCTGTATTATGGTGTGCGTGTGTATAATGCGGTCTGTGTGCCATGGTGTGAGTGTGTAATGTGGTCTGTATTATGGTGTGTGTGTGTGTATAATGTGGTCTGTGTGCCATGGTGTGAGAGTGTAATGTGGTCTGTATTATGGTGTGTGTGTGTGTATAATGTTGTCTGTGTGCCATGGTGTGTGTGTGTGTGTAATGTGGTCTGTGTGCCATGGTGTGTGTGTGTAATGTGGTCTGTATTATGGTGTGTGTGTGTGTATAATGTGGTCTGTGTGCCATGGTGTGAGAGTGTAATGTGGTCTGTATTATGGTGTGTGTGTGTGTATAATGTTGTCTGTGTGCCATGGTGTGTGTGTGTGTGTAATGTGGTCTGTGTGCCATGGTGTGTGTGTGTAATGTGGTCTGTATTATGGTGTGTGCGTGTGTATAATGCGGTCTGTGTGCCATGGTGTGAGTGTTTAATGTGGTCTGTAATATGGTGTGTGCGTGTGTATAATGCGGTCTATGTGCCATGGTGTGAGTGTGTAATGTGGTCTGTATTATGGTGTGTGTGTGTATAATGCGGTCTGTGTGCCATGGTGTGAGTGTGTAATGTGGTCTGTATTATGGTGTGTGTGTGTGTGTATAATGCGGTCTGTGTGCCATGGTGTGAGTGTGTAATGTGGTCTGTATTATGGTGTGTGTGTATAATGTGGTCTGTGTGCCATGGTGTGAGTGTGTAATGTGGTCTGTATTATGGTGTGTGTGTGTGTGTGTGTATAATGCGGTCTGTGTGCCATGGTGTGAGTGTGTAATGTGGTCTGTATTATGGTGTGTGTGTGTATAATGCGGTCTGTGTGCCATGGTGTGTGTGTGTGTATAATGCGGTCTGTGTGCCATGGTGTGAGTGTGTAATGTGGTCTGTATTATGGTGTGTGTGTGTATAATGCGGTCTGTGTGCCATGGTGTGAGTGTGTAATGTGATCTGTATTATGGTGTGTGTGTATAATGCGGTCTGTGTGCCATGGTGTGAGTGTGTAATGTGGTCTGTATTATGGTGTGTGCGTGTGTATAATGCGGTCTGTGTGCCATGGTGTGTGTGTGTAATGTGGTCTGTATTATGGTGTGTGTGTGTATAATGCGGTCTGTGTGCCATGGTGTGAGTGTGTAATGTGGTCTGTATTATGGTGTGTGTGTGTATAATGCGGTCTGTGTGCCATGGTGTGTGTGTGTGTATAATGCGGTCTGTGTGCCATGGTGTGTGTGTGTAATGTGGTCTGTATTATGGTGTGTGTGTGTGTATAATGCGGTCTGTGTGCCATGGTGTGTGTGTGTGTATAATGCGGTCTGTGTGCCATGGTGTGAGTGTGTAATGTGGTCTGTATTATGGTGTGTGTGTGTATAATGCGGTCTGTGTGCCATGGTGTGAGTGTGTAATGTGGTCTGTATTATGGTGTGTGTGTATAATGCGGTCTGCGTGCCATGGTGTGAGTGTGTAATGTGGTCTGTATTATGGTGTGTGTGTGTATAATGCGGTCTGTGTGCCATGGTGTGAGTGTGTAATGTGGTCTGTATTATGGTGTGTGTGTGTGTATAATGCGGTCTGTGTGCCATGGTGTGAGTGTGTAATGTGGTCTGTATTATGGTGTGTGTGTGTATAATGCGGTCTGTGTGCCATGGTGTGAGTGTGTAATGTGGTCTGTATTATGGTGTGTGTGTGTATAATGCGGTCTGTGTGCCATGGTGTGTGTGTGTGTGTGTATAATGCGGTCTGTGTGCCATGGTGTGAGTGTGTAATGTGGTCTGTATTATGGTGTGTGTGTATAATGCGGTCTGTGTGCCATGGTGTGAGTGTGTAATGTGGTCTGTATTATGGTGTGTGTGTGTGTATAATGCGGTCTGTGTGCCATGGTGTGAGTGTGTAATGTGGTCTGTATTATGGTGTGTGTGTGTATAATGCGGTCTGTGTGCCATGGTGTGTGTGTGTGTATAATGCGGTCTGTGTGCCATGGTGTGTGTGTGTGTATAATGCGGTCTGTGTGCCATGGTGTGAGTGTGTAATGTGGTCTGTATTATGGTGTGTGTGTGTATAATGCGGTCTGTGTGCCATGGTGTGTGTGTGTGTATAATGCGGTCTGTGTGCCATGGTGTGTGTGTGTGTATAATGCGGTCTGTGTGCCATGGTGTGTGTGTGTGTATAATGTGGTCTGTGTGCCATGGTGTGTGTGTGTGTATAATGCGGTCTGTGTGCCATGGTGTGTGTGTGTGTATAATGCGGTCTGTGTGCCATGGTGTGTGTGTGTAATGTGGTCTGTATTATGGTGTGTGTGTGTATAATGCGGTCTGTGTGCCATGGTGTGTGTGTGTGTATAATGCGGTCTGTGTGCCATGGTGTGAGTGTGTAATGTGGTCTGTATTATGGTGTGTGTGTGTGTGTATAATGCGGTCTGTGTGCCATGGTGTGAGTGTGTAATGTGGTCTGTATTATGGTGTGTGTGTATAATGCGGTCTGTGTGCCATGGTGTGAGTGTGTAATGTGGTCTGTATTATGGTGTGTGTGTGTGTATAATGCGGTCTGTGTGCCATGGTGTGAGTGTGTAATGTGGTCTGTATTATGGTGTGTGTGTGTGTATAATGCGGTCTGTGTGCCATGGTGTGTGTGTGTGTATAATGCGGTCTGTGTGCCATGGTGTGTGTGTGTAATGTGGTCTGTATTATGGTGTGTGTGTGTATAATGCGGTCTGTGTGCCATGGTGTGTGTGTGTGTATAATGCGGTCTGTGTGCCATGGTGTGTGTGTGTAATGTGGTCTGTATTATGGTGTGTGTGTCTATAATGCGGTCTGTGTGCCATGGTGTGAGTGTGTAATGTGGTCTGTATTATGGTGTGTGTGTGTGTGTGTGTATAATGCGGTCTGTGTGCCATGGTGTGTGTGTGTGTAATGTGGTCTGTATTATGGTGTGTGTGTGTGTATAATGTGGTCTGTGTGCCATGGTGTGAGTGTGTAATGTGGTCTGTATTATGGTGTGTGTGTGTATAATGCGGTCTGTGTGCCATGGTGTGAGTGTGTAATGTGGTCTGTATTATGGTGTGTGTGTATAATGCGGTCTGTGTGCCATGGTGTGAGTGTGTAATGTGGTCTGTATTATGGTGTGTGTGTGTGTATAATGCGGTCTGTGTGCCATGGTGTGAGTGTGTAATGTGGTCTGTATTATGGTGTGTGTGTGTGTATAATGCGGTCTGTGTGCCATGGTGTGAGTGTGTAATGTGGTCTGTATTATGGTGTGTGTGTGTATAATGCGGTCTGTGTGCCATGGTGTGTGTGTGTGTATAATGCGGTCTGTGTGCCATGGTGTGAGTGTGTAATGTGGTCTGTATTATGGTGTGTGTGTGTATAATGCGGTCTGTGTGCCATGGTGTGTGTGTGTGTATAATGCGGTCTGTGTGCCATGGTGTGTGTGTGTGTATAATGCGGTCTGTGTGCCATGGTGTGTGTGTGTGTATAATGTGGTCTGTGTGCCATGGTGTGTGTGTGTGTATAATGCGGTCTGTGTGCCATGGTGTGTGTGTGTGTATAATGCGGTCTGTGTGCCATGGTGTGTGTGTGTAATGTGGTCTGTATTATGGTGTGTGTGTGTATAATGCGGTCTGTGTGCCATGGTGTGTGTGTGTGTATAATGCGGTCTGTGTGCCATGGTGTGAGTGTGTAATGTGGTCTGTATTATGGTGTGTGTGTGTGTGTATAATGCGGTCTGTGTGCCATGGTGTGAGTGTGTAATGTGGTCTGTATTATGGTGTGTGTGTATAATGCGGTCTGTGTGCCATGGTGTGAGTGTGTAATGTGGTCTGTATTATGGTGTGTGTGTGTGTATAATGCGGTCTGTGTGCCATGGTGTGAGTGTGTAATGTGGTCTGTATTATGGTGTGTGTGTGTGTATAATGCGGTCTGTGTGCCATGGTGTGTGTGTGTGTATAATGCGGTCTGTGTGCCATGGTGTGAGTGTGTAATGTGGTCTGTATTATGGTGTGTGTGTGTATAATGCGGTCTGTGTGCCATGGTGTGTGTGTGTAATGTGGTCTGTATTATGGTGTGTGTGTGTATAATGCGGTCTGTGTGCCATGGTGTGTGTGTGTGTATAATGCGGTCTGTGTGCCATGGTGTGTGTGTGTAATGTGGTCTGTATTATGGTGTGTGTGTCTATAATGCGGTCTGTGTGCCATGGTGTGAGTGTGTAATGTGGTCTGTATTATGGTGTGTGTGTGTGTGTGTGTATAATGCGGTCTGTGTGCCATGGTGTGAGTGTGTAATGTGGTCTGTATTATGGTGTGTGTGTGTGTGTATAATGCGGTCTGTGTGCCATGGTGTGTGTGTGTAATGTGGTCTGTATTATGGTGTGTGTGTCTATAATGCGGTCTGTGTGCCATGGTGTGAGTGTGTAATGTGGTCTGTATTATGGTGTGTGTGTGTATAATGTGGTCTGTGTGCCATGGTGTGAGTGTGTAATGTGGTCTGTATTATGGTGTGTGTGTATAATGCGGTCTGTGTGCCATGGTGTGAGTGTGTAATGTGGTCTGTATTATGGTGTGTGTGTATAATGCGGTCTGTGTGCCATGGTGTGAGTGTGTAATGTGGTCTGTATTGTCGTGTGTGTGTGTGTATAATGCGGTCTGTGTGCCATGGTGTGAGTGTGTAATGTGGTCTGTATTATGGTGTGTGTGTGTGTATAATGTGGTCTGTGTGCCATGGTGTGTGTGTGTATAATGCTGTCTGTGTGCCATGGTGTGAGTGTGTAATGTGGTCTGTATTATGGTGTGTGTGTGTGTATAATGCTGTCTGTGTGCCATGGTGTGAGTGTGTAATGTGGTCTGTATTATGGTGTGTGTGTATAATGCGGTCTGTGTGCCATGGTGTGAGTGTGTAATGTGGTCTGTATTATGGTGTGTGTGTGTATAATGCGGTCTGTGTGCCATGGTGTGTGTGTGTAATGTGGTCTGTATTATGGTGTGTGTGTGTGTGTGTGTGTATAATGCGGTCTGTGTGCCATGGTGTGAGTGTGTAATGTGGTCTGTATTATGGTGTGTGTGTGTGTGTGTGTATAATGCGGTCTGTGTGCCATGGTGTGTGTGTGTAATGTGGTCTGTATTATGGTGTGTGTGTGTGTGTGTGTATAATGCGGTCTGTGTGCCATGGTGTGAGTGTGTAATGTGGTCTGTATTATGGTGTGTGTGTGTGTATAATGCGGTCTGTGTGCCATGGTGTGTGTGTGTAATGTGGTCTGTATTATGGTGTGTGTGTGTATAATGCGGTCTGTGTGCCATGGTGTGTGTGTGTAATGTGGTCTGTATTATGGTGTGTGTGTGTGTGTGTGTATAATGCGGTCTGTGTGCCATGGTGTGTGTGTGTGTATAATGCAGTCTGTGTGCCATGGTGTGAGTGTGTAATGTGGTCTGTATTATGGTGTGTGTGTGTATAATGTGGTCTGTGTGCAATGGTGTGAGTGTGTAATGTGGTCTGTATTATGGTGTGTGCGTGTGTATAATGCGGTCTGTGTGCCATGGTGTGTGTGTGTATAATGCGGTCTGTGTGCCATGGTGTGTGTGTGTAATGTGGTCTGTATTATGGTGTGTGTGTGTATAATGCGGTCTGTGTGCAATGGTGTGAGTGTGTAATGTGGTCTGTATTATGGTGTGTGCGTGTGTATAATGCGGTCTGTGTGCCATGGTGTGTGTGTGTAATGTGGTCTGTATTATGGTGTGTGCGTGTGTATAATGCAGTCTGTGTGCCATGGTGTGTGTGTGTAATGTGGTCTGTATTATGGTGTGTGTGTGTGTATAATGCGGTCTGTGTGCCATGGTGTGTGTGTGTAATGTGGTCTGTATTATGGTGTGTGTGTGTGTGTGTATAATGCGGTCTGTGTGCCATGGTGTGTGCAATGCAATCTGTGTGTGTGTGTGTGTGTGTGTGTGTGTGTGTGTGTCGTACAGGCTTATTCGTTACTAACGGCAGGTATCGGCAGATGAGCGTCTGTATAGCGGCGCTTAGAGTGACCGCTAGTAGATACTCATTTGCGGGTATTGGGCGCTGTAACAGAGCATCTTGGTCGCTCTAGTAACCTGGCCGGCATTGATGAATGTGAGGTATGTTGGTGCTGTAACACCAGTACAGCGCTGCAGGGAGCGAGAGGTAGCGCCAGCTTAGTGCGACCGACTCTCTGCGCTCCACACCATATTAAAAAAAAAAATTACACACACAGGCGCTCTGGATCTTGTTGCTATAGCATAGAGCGCCAGACGCTGTGTGATTAAAGTCTGTTTTTGAACACATATAAACCTGTAACAAAGCAAAAACACATGGAATAACATTGTTGTAATATTGTGACATTAATACTTTAATGCCAGACCGGTAATGACAATTCTGCATAAAAAACAAAAAATAAAAAAAAGTTTTCAAAAATGACTCTTTCTAGGCCAGGGGAGGTCACACAATTATTTGAGAGAAACAAAAATTAAAAAAAATAAAACCCTGTTTAAACCGAAGAAAATGAATGGCCATTGAAATGTATGGGAGAGTGACAGGTAGCAACAGGTAATACCTGGCACTCTGAAAGCTAAAGCTCTGGCGCTGTACACTGACTCGCCTGTAATGATGAATTGGACTCTACATGGCGCTGTTAGAGTTGCTCACCAGAAACGCCTTCATAAATGTGGTTTTGCGTACAGCGGCCAACGTTCACCAGACGCTGCCTGCCGCTATCCCTTGATGAGTAAACCCCATAAGTGTGTTTATATAAATGAATGAAACACCCCACAGGGGTGAGGAACAAAGCTGATGATTTGTACTATCCTGGCCCCTTGGACATTTTAATTTGAGGAATGTTTTTCGGGATTTCAGGATGGTGCCTCCCAGACACATACACAATAAATGGAAAGAGAGCAACAAAGGAAACATGGGAAAGAGGGAGAAAAAGAGATAGGGCAAGAAAAACAGGGGGAGAGGGAATACAGATAAAGACTGACAGTAGACAAGAGAGAGAGAGAGATAAGAGGACGTATGGAAAATCGATCGAGAGAAAGAAAAAAGCAATGTAATATGACAGGTAAGGTAAAAAGAGAGGGGGTCTGGGGAATGTGGAAGAGAAAAAGGAGAATAAAAGATAAAAATGTTAGGAGGACATAGAAAATGAGAGAAAGAAGAAGATGTAAGGTATGTGGAAAAAAGAAAGATGGAGAGAACGTGGAAGTGAGAGAGATGGAGAGAGAATGAGGGAATGAAATGAAGATGGAAGGAATGTAGAAAAACAAGAGAATAGAGGAGACAGAGAGAGAAAGAGAGAGCTGAATGGGGCTAGAAAAAGAGAGGGCATTGGGAATAGAAAAGAGAAAAGAGAGAGCGGATGAAAGAAAGGGAGGGAAGAAAAGGGAGAAAGGGGAAAGAAAGAAAGATAGAAAGGAAAAAGAGAAAAAAAGAAAAGAAAAAAATGGGAGAAAAGAGGAAATAAAGTTGAAAAGATAGACGGAGGGAAGGTAAAAATGAAGATGTGAAAAAAGAGAGGCAGACAGGAGGAACATGACAAGAAAGGAGAATAAAAGATAACTAAATTAGTATGACATAGAAAGTGAGGGAGAGAAGACTGAAGGAATGTAGAAAATGTAGAAAAACAAGTTAATGGAGGTGACAAAGATAGGAGGTGAGAGAGTTGAATAGGGCTAGAAAAAGAGGACATTAGGAATGTAAAGAAAGAAAGAAAGACAAGAGCAAAGAGAAAAGAGAGAGAGAGAGGATGAAAGAAAGGGAGAGAACGAAAGAGAGAAAAAAGGAAGGAAAAAGAAAGAGAGAGAAAAAGGAGAAACAAAAGAGAAAGGAGGAAAGTAAGATAGAGATAGAAAGGAAGAAAGAGAGAGAGAGAGAAAGAAGAAACAAAAAATGAGAGAAAAGAGGAAAGAAAGTGCAAAAGATAGATGGAGGGAAGGTAAAAAAAGGAAGATGTGAAAAAAGAGAGACAGACAGGAGGAACATGATGAAAGATGAAGGGAATGTGGAAGCAACATTAAAAAGGACAGGAAATATGGAAAGAGAGGATCGGAAAATACAAGCAAAAGAAGGAAAAAGGGAAATTCAAGAAGGGGAGTGCAAAATAGGAAGGGGAGAGATGGGGGTATTTTGGAAATGAGAGGCCCGCTTGTTGAGAACCCCTGGCATCCCCTTGCAGTGTGGTTAGGATTGCACACCTCACACACCCCCAAAGGCCACCCATGCTGGCACAGAGTTTCCAGAGAGTATGTAGGTCTGCTTTAAGTCGGCAGGTTGTGAACAAGTATAATAAACTAAAGATGATGCAGACCTCTTTGTTTTATTATGGACTGGGTTAAAAAGTTGTTAATGTGTAACTGAAAGGCAGTATTTTTTCTTAGATATAATTAAACAACAACAATTTTAAACATTTTCATACCTTTTGGTATTTCTTCCAAAATGAGTAGCAAACAATCCATCTAATCTTCAGAACTCTAATAATGATCCATAAAGAAATGATAATACATTGGTAATAAATAGAACTCTAATAATGACCTATGAAGAAATGATAATACATTGGTAATAAGTAGAACTCTAATAATGACCTATGAAGAAATGATAATACATTGTTAATAAGTAGAACTCTAATAATGACCTATGAAGAAATGATAATACATTGGTAATAAGCAGAACTCTAATAATGACCTATGAAGAAATGATAATACATTGGTAATAAGCAGAACTCTAATAATGACCTATGAAGAAATGATAATACATTGGTAATAAGCAGAACTCTAATAATGACCTATAAAGAAACGATAATACATTGGTAATAAGCAGAACTCTAATAATGACCTATGAAGAAATGATAATACATTGGTAATAAGCAGAACTCTAATAATGACCTATGAAGAAATGATAATACATTGTTAATAAGCAGAACTCTAATAATGACCTATAAAGAAACAATAATATATTGGTAATAAGCAGAACTCTAATAATGACCTATGAAGAAATGATAATACATTGGTAATAAGCAGAACTCTAATAATGACCTATGAAGAAATGATGATACATTGGTAATAAGCAGAACTCTAATAATGACCTATGAAGAAATGATAATACATTGGTAATAAGCAGAACTCTAATAATGACCTATGAAGAAATGATAATACATTGGTAATAAGCAGAACTCTAATAATGACCTATGAAGAAATGATAATACATTGGTAATAAGCAGAACTCTAATAATGACCTATGAAGAAATGATAATACATTGGTAATAAGCAGAACTCTAATAATGACCTATGAAGAAATGATAATACATTGTTAATAAGCAGAACTCTAATAATGACCTATAAAGAAACAATAATATATTGGTAATAAGCAGAACTCTAATAATGACCTATGAAGAAATGATAATACATTGGTAATAAGCAGAACTCTAATAATGACCTATGAAGAAATGATGATACATTGGTAATAAGCAGAACTCTAATAATGACCTATGAAGAAATGATAATACATTGGTAATAAGCAGAACTCTAATAATGACCTATGAAGAAATGATAATACATTGGTAATAAGCAGAACTCTAATAATGACCTATGAAGAAATGATAATACATTGGTAATAAGCAGAACTCTAATAATGACCTATGAAGAAATGATAATACATTGTTAATAAGCAGAACTCTAATAATGACCTATAAAGAAACAATAATATATTGGTAATAAGCAGAACTCTAATAATGACCTATGAAGAAATGATAATACATTGTTAATAAGCAGAACTCTAATAATGACCTATAAAGAAACAATAATATATTGGTAATAAGCAGAACTCTAATAATGATCTATGAAGAAATGATAATACATTGGTAATAAGCAGAACTCTAATAATGACCTATGAAGAAACGATGATACATTGGTAATAAGTAGAACTCTAATAATGACCTATGAAGAAATGATAATACATTGGTAATAAGCAGAACTCTAATGACCTATGAAGAAACGATAATACATTGGTAATAAGCAGAACTCTAATAATGACCTATGAAGAAACGATAATACATTGGTAATAAGCAGAACTCTAATAATGACCTATGAAGAAATGATAATACATTGTTAATAAGCAGAACTCTAATAATGACCTATGAAGAAACAATAATACATTGGTAATAAGTAGAACTCTAATAATGGCCTATGAAGAAATGATAATGCATTGTTAATAAGTAGAACTCTAATAATGACCTATGAAGAAATTATAATACATTGGTAATAAGCAGAACTCTAATAATGACCTATAAGGAAATGATGATACATTGGTAATAAGCAGAACTCTAATAATGACCTATGAAGAAACGATAATACATTGGTAATACGCAGAACTCTAATAATGACCTATGAAGAAATGATGATACATTGGTAATAAGCAGATCTCTAATAATGACCTATTAAGAAACGATAATACATTGGTAATAAGCAGAACTCTAATAATGACCTATAAGGAAATGATGATACATTGGTAATAAGCAGAACTCTAATAATGACCTATGAAGAAATGATGATACATTGTTAATAAGTAGAACTCTAATAATGACCTATGAAGAAATGATAATACATTGGTAATAAGCAGAACTCTAATAATGACCTATGAAGAAATGATAATACATTGGTAATAAGCAGAACTCTAATAATGACCTATGAAGAAACGATAATATATTGGTAATAAGCAGAACTCTAATAATGACCTATGAAGAAATGATAATACATTGTTAATAAGTAGATCTCTAAGAATGACCTATAAGGAAATGATAATACATTGGTAATAAGCAGAACTCTAATAATGACCTATGAAGAAATGATAATACATTGGTAATAAGCAGAACTCTAATAATGACCTATGAAGAAACGTTAATACATTGGTAATAAGCAGAACTCTAATAATGACCTATGAAGAAATGATAATACATTGTTAATAAGTAGAACTCTAATAATGACCTATAAGGAAATGATAATACATTGGTAATAAGCAGAACTCTAATAATGACCTATGAAGAAATGATAATACATTGGTAATAAGCAGAACTCTAATAATGACCTATGAAGAAACGTTAATACATTGGTAATAAGCAGAACTCTAATAATGACCTATGAAGAAATGATAATACATTGTTAATAAGTAGAACTCTAATAATGACCTATAAGGAAATTATAATACATTGGTAATAAGCAGAACTCTAATAATGACCTATGAAGAAATGATAATACATTGGTAATAAGCAGAACTCTAATAATGACCTATGAAGAAACGTTAATACATTGGTAATAAGCAGAACTCTAATAATGACCTATGAAGAAATGATGATACATTGGTAATAAGCAGATCTCTAATAATGACCTATTAAGAAACGATAATACATTGGTAATAAGCAGAACTCTAATTATGACCTATAAGGAAATGATGATACATTGGTAATAAGCAGAACTCTAATAATGACTTATGAAGAAACGATAATACATTGGTAATAAGCAGAACTCTAATAATGACCTATAAAGAAACAATAATATATTGGTAATAAGCAGAACTCTAATAATGACCTATGAAGAAATGATAATACATTGTTAATAAGCAGAACTCTAATAATGACCTATGAAGAAACAATAATACATTGGTAATAAGTAGAACTCTAATAATGGCCTATGAAGAAATGATAATGCATTGTTAATAAGTAGAACTCTAATAATGACCTATGAAGAAATTATAATACATTGGTAATAAGCAGAACTCTAATAATGACCTATAAGGAAATGATGATACATTGGTAATAAGCAGAACTCTAATAATGACCTATGAAGAAACGATAATACATTGGTAATACGCAGAACTCTAATAATGACCTATGAAGAAATGATGATACATTGGTAATAAGCAGATCTCTAATAATGACCTATTAAGAAACGATAATACATTGGTAATAAGCAGAACTCTAATAATGACCTATAAGGAAATGATGATACATTGGTAATAAGCAGAACTCTAATAATGACCTATGTAGAAATGATGATACATTGGTAATAAGCAGAACTCTAATAATGACCTATGAAGAAATGATGATACATTGTTAATAAGTAGAACTCTAATAATGACCTATGAAGAAATGATAATACATTGGTAATAAGCAGATCTCTAATAATGACCTATGAAGAAATGATAATACATTGGTAATAAGCAGAACTCTAATAATGACCTATGAAGAAATGATAATACATTGGTAATAAGCAGAACTCTAATAATGACCTATGAAGAAACGATAATATATTGGTAATAAGCAGAACTCTAATAATGACCTATGAAGAAATGATAATACATTGTTAATAAGTAGAACTCTAATAATGACCTATAAGGAAATGATAATACATTGGTAATAAGCAGAACTCTAATAATGACCTATGAAGAAATGATAATACATTGGTAATAAGCAGAACTCTAATAATGACCTATGAAGAAACGTTAATACATTGGTAATAAGCAGAACTCTAATAATGACCTATGAAGAAATGATAATACATTGTTAATAAGTAGAACTCTAATAATGACCTATAAGGAAATTATAATACATTGGTAATAAGCAGAACTCTAATAATGACCTATGAAGAAATGATAATACATTGATAATAATCAGAACTCTAATAATGACCTATGAAGAAACGTTAATACATTGGTAATAAGCAGAACTCTAATAATGACCTATGAAGAAATGATGATAGATTGGTAATAAGCAGATCTCTAATAATGACCTATTAAGAAACGATAATACATTGGTAATAAGCAGAACTCTAATTATGACCTATAAGGAAATGATGATACATTGGTAATAAGCAGAACTCTGATAATGACCTATGAAGAAATGATGATAGATTGGTAATAAGCAGATCTCTAATAATGACCTATTAAGAAACGATAATACATTGGTAATAAGCAGAACTCTAATTATGACCTATAAGGAAATGATGATACATTGGTAATAAGCAGAACTCTAATAATGACTTATGAAGAAACGATAATACATTGGTAATAAGCAGAACTCTAATAATGACCTATGAAGAAACGATAATACATTGGTAATAAGCAGAACTCTAATAATGACCTATAAGGAAATGATGATACATTGGTAATAAGCAGAACTCTAATTATGACCTATGTAGAAATGATGATACATTGGTAATAAGCAGAACTCTAATAATGACCTATGTAGAAATGATGATACATTGGTAATAAGCAGAACTCTAATAATGACCTATGAAGAAATGATAATACATTGTTAATAAGTAGAACTCTAATAATGACCTATTAAGAAATGATAATACATTGGTAATAAGCAGAACTCTAATAATGACCTATGAAGAAACGATAATACATTGGTAATAAGCAGAACTCTAATTATGACCTATAAGGAAATGATGATACATTGGTAATAAGCAGAACTCTAATAATGACTTATGAAGAAACGATAATACATTGGTAATAAGCAGAACTCTAATAATGACCTATGAAGAAACGATAATACATTGGTAATAAGCAGAACTCTAATAATGACCTATAAGGAAATGATGATACATTGGTAATAAGCAGAACTCTAATAATGACCTATGTAGAAATGATGATACATTGGTAATAAGCAGAACTCTAATAATGACCTATGAAGAAATGATAATACATTGTTAATAAGTAGAACTCTAATAATGACCTATGAAGAAATGATAATACATTGGTAATAAGTAGAACTCTAATTATAACCTATGAAGAAATTATAATACATTGTTAATAAGTAGAACTCTAATAATGATCTATGAAGAAATGATAATACATAAGCAGAACTCTAATAATGACCTATGAAGAAATGATAATACATTGGTAATAAGCAGAACTCTAATAATGACCTATGAAGAAATGATAATACATTGGTAATAAGCAGAACTCTAATAATGACCTATGAAGAAACGATAATACATTGGTAATAAGCAGAACTCTAATAAAGACCTATGAAGAAACGATAATACATAAGCAGAACTTTAATAATGACCTATGAAGAAATGATAATACATTGGTAATAAGCAGAACTCTAATAAAGACCTATGAAGAAACAATAATACATTGGTAATAAGCAGAACTCTAATAATGACCTATGAAGAAATGATAATACATTCTTTAAATATATATGGGAAGTAACCAAAAAGCACTGGTGTATTGTGGAAATAGTGCTGAAAGCACACACAAACCTCTGCTGCAATCACTGATTGGAGATCACGGCAGTTGATTGGAGACTCAAATAATAAAAATGTCTGATTTCTTTTCCTATATTTTTTTGTACAATGACAGGATTCCCATAATGATGGTATTGTTCAGCGTAATTGGAAGTAGCAATTTTTCTATTATTTTAAATGAAATGCAGAATCTTTCATCAGACTGCCTCAGGAATCACATCACAATTTGTTTTCCCAAGGGGCAACTCTTCAGGTTTTTCTTTTAATACTTTCTGCAAATACTTAGGGGTTATTCATGAAAGGATAACGGCAGGTAGTGCCTCATAGCGGCAGGCAGCGTCTGGTTAACGACGGGCGCTGTGCGCAAAACCACATTTATGAAAGCGAATCCGGTGAGCAACTTTAACAGCACCATGTAGCGTCACATGTATTACTACAGGCGGCTCAGTGTATAACGCCGGCGCTCTAGGCTCAGGAGTGCCAGGTATTACCTTTCGCTCAGCGTCTACTAGCGGTCACTCTAAGCGCTGCTATATAGACGCTCATCTGCCGATACATGGCATTATGTAACAAAAATACATGCACCTTACTATCAAGAGCTGCTAGGCCATGCCCAGCCTTTGCTGCTGAACTGCAACACCCAGCATTGGCTGCTGCTCCTATCCCTGAATAACAACACCAAAACCACCAAGCCTCCATTTTACTACTCCCTAAATCAATTGCTGTTTATAATTAAGGCTAAGAGCGAACAGATCCCTGCAAACACCAAAATGAATAATCAGATGCGGAATAGAGTCCCCCCATTCACAAATAAAATGGTAGATTATACGGTAAGAGTATCCCCCCAAATCACATTTTGAATTGGAAGACCTTCCAAACTGCAAATGAATATGTAGCACATGAGAGGATCCCACTCCATTACCTGTGGATCTCAACCTTTGACCTGATCTTTTTGTTTGTTTGCAGATTGCAAGTGGATTTCACCCCCTAACCCAGAAATAAATAGGTAGAGTTTAAGTGAATCCCAAGAATAGCAAGCACTTAACAGATCCAAAATTAATATGCAGAACACGATCAGATTTAAAGCGGACCAAAACCCACATTTTCTACTAGCAAAAAAAAAAAAAGCACCTTTTGCCAATTTTTAGTGCTCCTGTGTCATTCTAATCCCAGATAATGGCACCGGTTTTAGCTGTAAAGCTCCATCATTGTTGTGTGTGGGAATGATGTAATTGCCATACCTTTACAATGACTGATACCTTCTATCTTACACCGAGGGACAGCAAAAAATAACAGTGTTCCAGGACAATCCTAAAAACGAAAATATCCATTTCTAGTTCTACACCCCAAGAAAGGGAATATCGGCAAGGGCTTTGGCCAAATGTATTTCACAAGTTCAGTGGGTTTTGGTCCACTTTTACTCTCCATACCTAATGAATATGCAGAGTGTTAGCTAAGGCCCCCTAGACCTAAACATTAATATATAGAGCATCAGAAGAACCCAGACCCAAACATATACAAAGAGCAACACCAGGCTGTCAACCGTGACCAAAGCATTAATATGTAGAGTGTTTGCAGATCCCCCAGATCCAAGCATTAATGTCACGGACCGGGTGGAGCGGACTCCACTTTAACTGTGGGACCGATGGCGGGTACCGTGTCAGGGGAGTGGAGTCTAAGAGGCCACCGGTATTCACCAGAGCCCACCGCAAGGCAGGTTGGTCTTGTGCCGCAAGTGACCCCCAGGTCACTACCCCCCAACAGCGGCCCAGTCCCACAGTCAGCCGAGGTTCAGCGAGGTACACAAGTGGCAGGCAAAAGGCGTCGTAAGTACAGGCAGAGATCGGGGCTGGCAGCACAGGTTCGCAGTAAAGGTGAGTAGCCGAGGTCGGGGCAGGCAGCAAAGGTTCAGAGTCGGGGACAGGCAGAGGTCGGTACACGGATGAGCAATCCAAGAATGTGTGACTTTCAACAAGCATGGAGAGACCAAGATCCGGCACTGATGGAAAGGAAGTGCCTCTTTAAATAGGAGAAGTGGATGCAGGATTGGATGACCAGGCACCAATCAGTGCTGCACAGGCCCTTTAAATCTCAGGAATCTAGTGCGCTCGCCCTCTAGTGGATGGAGACGTGTGCGCACCTGAGCATGTGAGAAGGAAGCATTGGGGGAAGGGAGAGAGCTGGAAACAGCCATGGGGAAAGTGCTGCAAAATGGATGACGGCTGGATGCAGCAATGGAGGTAAGTGAAGTGCTGCTAGATGGGTGTGCAGCGCTCGCGCTAACAGTACCCCCCCCCCCCCTTGGGTCTCCCCTTCTTCTTGGGGCCAAGAAAATCCGAGATGAGACTACGGTCTAGAATATTCTCTTCGGGCTCCCAAGATATTTCTTCAGGTCCACAGCCTTCCCAGTCGACTAAAAAATATCTTTTATCCCTGGAGAGCTTAGAGGCCAGGATCTCTTTCACCGTAAAGGCATCCTCAGTACCAGAGATTGGGGCAGGCACCAAGGTTTTAGGAGAGAATTGATTGACAATAACTGGCTTCAACAGGGAAACGTGGAAAGAATTGGGAATTCGCAGTGATGTTGGTAGGTGTAGCTTAAAACAAACTGGATTGATGTGTTGTTTGATCTTATAAGGACCCAGGTAACGGGGGCCCAATTTGTAACTAGGAATTTTGAAGCGGATATATTTCGCCGACAGCCACACCTTATCTCCTGGAGAATAGACAGGCGGAGCTCTTCTCCTCTTATCAGCGCTAACTTTCATACGGGCGGAAGCTTGACAAAGGGCACGTTGGGTCTCTTGCCAGATGGTAGAGAAATCCTGTGTGATGACATCCACGGCGGGTACTCCAGAGGACAAGGGCAGAGGCGGAAGAAGATGCCGACCGTATACCACCAAGAACGGGGACTTCTTCGTAGACTCAGAATCATTGAAATTATACGAGAATTCCGCCCAGGGCAGAAGATCGACCCAATCGTCTTGACGGACAGAAACAAAATGGCGAAGATAATGCCCAAGAATCTGATTAACTCTTTCCACCTGGCCGTTTGACTGGGGGTGATAAGCAGAGGAAAAGTCCAGTTTAATTTTCATTTGTTTACAAAGGGCTCTCCAGAACTTGGAAACAAACTGCACACCTCTGTCAGACACAATGTGTGTAGGAAGCCCATGAAGTCGAAAGATATGCATCAGGAAGTATTTCGCCAACTGAGGAGCCGACGGGAGGCCAGGCAAAGGAACAAAGTGCGCCATCTTAGAAAACCTATCCACTACCACCCAAATAACAGTATTGCCATGCGAAGCAGGGAGGTCAGTAATAAAGTCCATAGCAATGTGTGTCCATGGGGTATCTGGAATAGGCAGAGGGAAGAGTAGGCCAGCAGGTCTTTGGCGAGGAGTCTTGTCACGTGCACAGATGGTACAGGCCTGAATGAATTCCGTCACATCCTTTTCTAAGGAAGGCCACCAATAGTATCTAGAAATGATAGCACAGGCTTTTCTGACGCCGGCATGGCCGGCTACATGTGAAGAATGGCCCCATCTTAATATTTTGCGACGTTGGCGAGCTGGCACGTAAGTCTTTCCCGGCGGTGCCTGTACAAAGGCAGCGGGTGCGGAGTGGACAAGGTATTCAGGCAAGATAATATGTTGTGGAGTGGATTCAACACCAGAGATGTCTGAGGAGCGAGAAAGGGCGTCCGCCCTGATGTTCTTGGCGGCTGGCCGGAAGTGGATTTGAAAGTTGAAACGGGCGAAAAACAACGACCAACGAGCTTGTCGTGGGTTCAGTCTCTGGGCAGTTTCTAAATAAGACAGATTTTTATGGTCAGTATAGATGGACACCTGATGTGCGGAACCTTTCTCCACTCCTCCAATGCCAACTTGATGGCGAGTAACTCCCGATCTCCAATGGAGTAATTTATTTCAGCCGGAGAAAAGGTCTTCGAAAAGAACCCGCAGGTGAGAATTCTGCCAGTAGAAGATTTTTGAGTGAGCACAGCTCCGGCTCCAATGGAGGAGGCATCTACTTCAAGGGCAAAAGACCTAGATGGATCTGGCCTAGACAGCACCGGAGCAGAGGAGAAGTCTTTTTTTAAGGCAATGAAGGCCTCTTCCGCCTGAGGAGGCCAAGACTTAGAATTGGCGTTCTTGTTCGTGAGAGCCACAATGGGCGCCACTACAGTAGAAAAGTGGGGAATAAACTGTCGATAGTAATTGGCGAAGCCCAGGAAGCGTTGAATAGCCCGTAGGCCAATAGGATGTGGCCAGTCCAAAACTGCTTTCAATTTGCTGGGGTCCATCTGGAGACCACGAGCAGAGACAATATATCCAAGAAAGGGTAAGGTGGTTTGATCAAAAAGACACTTCTCCAACTTGGCGTAAAGGTGGTGTTGACGGAGGCGAGACAGAACTTGCCGGACGTGACGGTGATGTTCTTCCAGATTAGATGAAAAGATGAGTATATCATCCAAATATACAACTACACAGGAGTAAAGCAAGTCCCGAAAAATGTAATTTACGTATTCCTGGAATACAGCGGGTGCATTGCAAAGACCAAAGGGCATCACTAAATATTCAAAGTGGCCATCGTGGGTATTGAAGGCTGTCTTCCATTCATCGCCCTCACGTATACGTATCAAATTATAGGCCCCTCGCAGATCAAGTTTGGTGAAAACCTTGGCCCCACGCAGACGGTCAAATAATTCAGCAATCAAAGGCAAAGGGTAACGATTTTTGACGGTAATCTTATTGAGGCCACGGTAATCAATACAGGGGCGTAGAGAGCCATCTTTTTTTGCCACGAAGAAGAAACCCGCGCCTGCTGGAGAGGAAGACTTCCGTTTAAACCCTCTTTGCAGATTTTCTTGAATATACTCTGACATAGCTTGTGTCTCCGGAGCCGAGAGGGGGTAAATACGACCACGAGGTGGAGTGGTATCCGGCAAGAGGTCTATAGGGCAATTGTAAGGGCGATGAGGCGGAAGTACCTCCGCTTGTTTTTTGCAGAATACATCGGAAAAGGACCGGTAGACCTCAGGCAGGCCAAGTAATGGAGCAGAAGCAGGAATAGGTCGAACAGGAACGGACCTCAAACACCTCTTAAAGCATGCCGCACCCCAAGTCTTGATGTCGCCGGTGTTCCAATCAAGCGTGGGATCATGATGTCGAAGCTAAGGTAAGCCGAGAAGAATCTGAGATGTACAATTAGGGAGGACGTAGAACTCAATACTCTCTTGATGGAAAAGTCCAACCTTTAGAAGAAGGAGAACGGTGCGATAACGCACGGTACAGTCCAGCCTGTCACCATTGACTGAGACGATAAATTAGGGCTTTGCGAGGCGGTTCACAGAGATATTATATTTATTAATCAAGGAGGCCTCTATACAGTTTCCTGCAGAGCCCGAATCCAAAAAGGTGGACAAATTCAAAGAGGTGGTAGGTGCGATGGTAAGTTGCACAGAAACCGTGAGACGTGGAGAGGAAGCACATACACCCAGGGACGCCTCTGCCACATCCACTAGGTGCGCCCGTTTCCCTGACGAGGAGGGCGAATAGGACAGTCTTTCAAAAAATGCCCAGAGCCAGCACAGTACAAACAAAGATTCTCGTTCCTTCTACGAGTTCTCTCCAACTGGGTCAGGCGAGATCGGTCGACTTGCATGGCCTCCTCACTGGGAGGCACATGCGCAGACAAAGGGTGTTGAAACACAGGGGCCAGACGGGATGGCCTCCTAGGGCACTGAGTATCTCTTTCTTGGCGGAATTCCTCACGCCTTTCAATAAAACGCACATCAATGCGTGTGGCCAGATGGATGAGATCAGTGAGAGATGAAGGCAAGTCACGTGCAGTTAGAGCATCTTTAATTTACTAGAAAGTCCTTTCTTGAAGCAGGCACACAAGGCCTCATTATTCCAAGACAGTTCGGATGCTAAGGTACGGAACCGGATGGCGTATTCACCAACGGACAATTCACCCTGGACCAAGTTCAATAGAGCCGATTCAGCAGATGAAGCCCGGGCAGGCTCCTCAAAGACCTGGCAAAATTCTGAAACAAAGGTGAGAATACTAGAAGTGACAGGGTCGTTGCGATCCCACAAAGGAGTGGCCCAGGCCAAGGCCTTTCCAGAAAGCAAACTAATGACAAAGGCCACCTTAGCTCGTTCAGTGGGGAATTGATCCACCAACAACTCTAAATGTAGAGAGCACTAGGCAAGGAAGCCTCGGCATAACTTGGCATCCCCGTCATATTTAGCCGGCAAGGAGAGACGGATTCTAGCTGTAGATGCTACAGGAGTCTGTGGCGGCAAAGCTGAGTCCGGTGGTGGCACTTGCTGTTGCTGAAACGATAGTTACTGCTGCATCATAGCCGAGAGCTGATTAATTTGGCGGGACTGCATATCCACAATAGTAGGCAATTCAGTGGCATCAGGCAGCGGCACCTCAGCGGGATCCATGGCCGGATCTTACTGTCACGGACCGGGTGGAGCGGACTCGGGTGTGGATCCGCTTTAACTGTGGGACCAATGGCGGGTACCGTGTCAAGGGAGCGGAGTCTAAGAGGCCATCGGTATTCACCAGAGCCCACCGCAAGGCAGGTTGATCTTGTGCGGCGAGTGACCCCCAGGTCGCTACCCCCAACAGCGGCCCAGTCCCACAGTCAGCCGAGGTTCAGCGAGGTACACAAGTGGCAGGCAAAAGGCGTAGTAAGTACAGGCAGAGATCGGGGCTGGCAGCACAGGTTCGCGGTAAAGGTGAGTAGCCGAGGTCGGGGCAGGCAGCAAAGGTTCAGAGTCGGGGACAGGCAGAGGTCGGTACACGGGTGAGCAATCTAAGAATGTCTGACTTTCAACAAGCATGGAGAGACCAAGATCCGACACTGATGGAAAGGAAGTGCCTCTTTAAATAGGAGAAGTGGATGCAGGATTGGATGACCAGGCACCAATCAGTGCTGCACAGGCCCTTTAAATCTCAGGAATCTAGTGCGCTCGCCTTCTTGTGGACGGAGACGCGTGCGCACCTGAGCATGTGAGAAGGAAGCATTGGGGGAAGGGAGAGAGCTGGAAACAGCCATGGGGAAAGTGCTGCAAAATGGATGACGGCTGGATGCAGCCATGGAGGTAAGTGAAGTGCTGCTAGATGGCATGCAGCGCTCGCCCTAACAATTAATATGAAGTTGTAAAGTCCAACAATGATTAACAGCTCACCCAGAGGTCTTTGGCGACCAAGATGTTGCTGAGAGGTCTGTTCACAGAGAGACAAATGTAAATAAATTGGTCCAATCCAATGAAAGGCACTATATCTTCACATGATAGACTTAAACAGTTCTCATATGTATCCCAGGGCCTTTTAGATTGCTGCACATAAAAAATCATTAAAAGAATTAAGTCCTACTGTGGTAAATATTAAAAACAAAATTACGACTCATGGATCTGCAGGGCATCTGCAAACAGGAAGTGCTGTTGGGTTTCCTGTTAATGTACATTATCAGTTAGGTCAGTTAAATCCAGCCAGCAGCATGGCTGAGATGTTGGAAGAGGACTCTCCAAAATAGCTGCTACCACTAGATAAATCGGCGATCCATGATACATTGAGTTCACAGTTGTGGAATATTTATAATCTCACTCAGTCGGTTCTTCTGTAGTGCTATAGAAGTAACACTTACTGGATCCCACACACACCTACCTTCAGCCCTTCATTTTTAAAGAAGACCAAAACCCACCCTGGATTCTATAATACTCCAGGGCAGGCATACTTGCTCCCCCCGGCGTGTCCCGATTGGTCCAAAGGTACATGCGCGAGCAGCAGCCACATCCCCACTCCCTGTTTAAGTGTAGCGGGGGATGCAACCACCTGCACGCTCGTATCCTCTTGCATTAGACGAGCTCCTGGACAAAGTGGCTTGAGCGGATCCGAGCGCACTGATTGGATGAGCATCCGCACATGCGCTGTAGGAACAGGAACAGGTGATTTCATTCAGGCGACCGAGGGGTTTCACACAGCGGGGCATGGACCAAAACCCAGGATAGTCAAAATCCTGAGTTTTGGTCCACTTTAAAGCCTTACCCTTACTTTTACATGCAAACATGTTTAGTGTAAGTGTCTTACGTGTAGTGAAAAAAACAGGATGTAATACAAATTCCCACTCTTGTCAGCCAACAGGCTTATGCTTTTCATATTAGACCATCTTCGCAATAAAAATCCTACCCATAACAAATGACAACAGTATAGTGGCTAGAGTAGCAATATTACAATAGTACAATGACTACAGTAGGAATATTTGAATATACCATCAGCAATACACATCCCACATATTTGTAAAGCATTAGTTAATATTAGGAATTCTGTTCCCCATCTTAATTTCATTACATGTACTGTCTATACATAACCCTCACATATAGTATCAAAATAATGTACTAGAGACAAATCGTGTGGGCAAAGAGCACGCAGACAGTTTCATTCAATGGTTTCTTTCTTGCTTTTAATCCACCAGCTTTACGTGTTGAATACATGTACATCTGCCAGCCTGACCCCATCTGCCTTTTTGTGTCCCGTTGGCCTTATTCCTTTAGACCGGGGTAGAAGGAGGGGCACTGCGGTGTCACTGAGTCATGAGATCTGCTCAGCCACCTACTGGGCTATTCATACGGGATAGAGTGGAATCAAAAGATGTGCTAGGAGGTGGGCTGCTTGATCATTACATAATGGCAATCACTTACAGGGTTCTTCTACACCTTCCTGATTTGGAACAGTAAGCACTAAAATCATCCTTTCCCATGACCCAGCATTCACTTCCATAAGGTGTATATCATACTAAATAAGACTGGTCCGTGAAGCAACCATATAATCATATCTTAGGTAAAAATCTTTCTGATGCCCTTAACCACTGGTGTCGAGTGCACAGAGCAACATTTTACAGAGTTTATTTTAGGCTATGTGGGGCCAAAGAAGCAAAGAATCAGAGGGGTGTCTGGGATAAGAACACATTTACATGTGCCGACCTGGATTCAGATGGAGTCACATCTCTTCTATCGCTTAGACAGCAAAAATGATATTTGTTCTACGCCTTCCTCTTTTTATTGAAAGCAAAGTTTGGGCTTGGTGTTGTGCTTAAACCGGACCTTCAGCATGATTTATTGAAAAGCCCAAATCCTTATAAAATGATTCCCCAGCACCTAAAATGAATATATTTTAAGTTTTTAGTCACTTACTTATTATTCTTTCCCCCACTGGGCTGCAACTCTGTTCAGGACTTTAGGATACAGGCGCCACCACCTTGATTCAGAAGCATCACACTTACTGAGGGGGGGCGGGTGGTTTATAGATGTGCTTTGCTCAGACAGAGCAGAGCCGGGGTCAGGAAAAGGTCAGCAATCCCAGAATGCAGAGCAGCACAGTCAGAAGACACTTCCTGTTTGCAGGCTGCCTGATGTTCCATAAGCCGCCATCTTGAATGTTTAAAGGCTCATCCCATTCAGTAGATGCAGGTAGGATGATTTTTAATGTGAGCAATCTGTATGTACAGTGTGGGAAACATATAAGATAGGCTCTTATTCAGAGGGAAGGACCGCTTTAAAGCTGGACAAAATCCGAGGTTTGGACTATCCTGTGTTCTGTTCTGTTCCCTGGGGGCATCCTAAACTGGGGTGCCTTGCTGTGTGAAACCCACAAGTACGCCCAGAAAAACTCACCTCTTTCCCGTCCGAGGTCTTGTCCAATCAGAGCCGTTTGCTGTGGCCTACCTGCAGTGGGCAGCTCTTGCTCCCAATTGTAAACAATCATCTCTCCTATCACACAGCAGCTGTCCTGGAATGTAAGGGGGATTCATTTTCTATGCGGGTTATTGATCTATGTGCAAAGCTATTTTAAAATGTATACATATATATATATATATATATATATATATATATATATATATCTACATCGATATTAAAAATGAGGGAATGCTTCTACACCCTGTTAGATTCCAAAAGGGCAGCCTTTCCACGGGACACCTATAATTACCCCAAGTGGTTGACTTTTTTTAAAGTGTTAATATCATAATGCTCCAACAATGTCATTCCATGTGTTTTCGCTTTGCTGCTGGTGTATATGTGTCCAAATACAGACTTTAATCACATAGTGACTGGCGCTCTGTGCAGCGCCCAGCTTTAGAGCGCCGACGCACTCCCTGCAGCGCTGTACTGGTGTTAGAGCGCAAAAAAAAACATAAAATTCATTAATGCGGGCCAGGTTACCACAGCGTCTGAGGTGCTATGTTACAGCTCCCAATACATGCACATGAGCATCTACTAGCGGTTGCTCTAAGCACAGATGCTCATCTGCAATGGCACTTTTTACTACAGGGAGTAAAAAGTTCTCTACTTTTCTTAGGAATAAAAAGTACCATTGACTTTCATTGTCTTCCCATCTGGTTATTCAGCAACAGTGACATTCTCTCCAACATTCAACCCTTTCTTACTTTATAAATTTACGAAAGGGAAAGAGATCACATAATTTTCTTTTGAACTTCATGGGGGGGGGGGGGGGGGGGCACAGCTATCAGCTCAGAGGTAAATCGCCATGTTTTAGAATACTTATGCACTAACAAGCTTTATTGGCTGTGGCCAATATCCCTTGCACTGGCTGCTGATCCTCTAACTTAGCTCCCAGAGCAGGCTGTGGCCAGACTCCAGTAGCCAGGGTCTGTAAAGCTCAGGTCAGATCTTCAAGATGAGTTAGTTTTTCGACACTAGATATGGACAGACCTGCTATGTTTTCACCAGTGAATAAGTAAACAATTGCAAATGCCTCCCTTATATGAGCTATGTGCCTTACGCACAGCTAGGGGGGAGCATGGGGGGGGCACTTGCCCCGGGTGCAGCAGGTGGGGGGGGGGCAAAGAGGGCCTGAGAACAGGTGGGGAGCACTATTTTGAATCTTTGCCCAGGGTGCCAGAAGCCTAGCTATTCCTCTGCTTATGCGCACAGTGATATCATGATACATTTGGAGAATGTCGAAGCTCGAATATAAGTGCTCTGCTTGTGTTTTGAGATTTTTTCCTGTTATGTTGAAAATATAGGGCATCAGACCAACCTTGGGCAAAAGCTACTTGACAGGCTGAACTGTTCCAGCCGCCCTCTATTATCTATGGCTAGATTAAATGGCCGTCACATTCAAAGCATTTAATATCGAAGAACTGATGCCAATTTTTGTCAGTCAGAAGTTAACTTAACAAATCAACATTAGCAAAGCAAATCTAATGGAGGCAAGTACTTCACTTTAAAATCTTTCATTTGTTAAGTAACTCTCTCTGTACCTATACAGATAGCGAACCAGATAATATGCAAAGAATAATACAATCCAAAGCCATTTATTATTCTTATTACTTCATCATTATAAGTAAATTATGGAGCTAATCATATTCTATTCTGTTCCTTTCAGACAACAGGTTATAAATATACTGACACAATGCTTCTTAAACTGCTAAAAGATTGTGTTTGTCAAGACTGAAGCATCTCAGGCAGTTACACTGGAATTAAGGCAATTACTTTTGTTGCATTTTGACAGTAAAACTAATGAAGTGAAATCGAGGAGCACAAAAGGAATTAGTTGCAGAACAATGGTGGGATTAAAGAGAAAACAGCTTCTAATAAGCAGGCTTTATACCTGAGGATTGAGGGGAAGCAGCTCCACAAAGGGGATTACAGGACTTTCACTTTCATCCTGGTTGCTGACCACTTGTCCTACTACTGATACCTTCCAGATCACAAAGGAACCCCCGCACCACCGTGTCTCAATGCTTATAAAATCCATCACGTACTCAAAAGCTCTCAGGATCTTGGAAGCATTCTGACAACACTTAAGGGCACCTCATCCCTTGTAGATTGTGTTAGCTCTTTATATTCATGTGTGCAGTTTGGGTATTTATTAATGTCCATCAAAGTTTGACGTGCTAAGTTAAAAGACACAAAAGCTGGGGTTTCATTTAAGAAAGATCCTTTAATTGATTTCTAAAAAGCTAAAAATAAGTACATTCATTTTGGATATAACTTTTTAGTTTCAATATTCTTATTGAATAAAGCTTAAAAATACAAAGCTAGTAGTAGGACGTCTTCTCAATACAAGACACAAATATACTCTTGCAACCAAAAATATAAATCTACCATGCTCGCATATATTATACAGGGATTATATGACTGAGAAAACTCAATGAATCTAAGCATTGAACACATCCCTATGTTATATGAAATGGCATCACAATTAAGGATGTGAAAAAGCACTTTGAATCCTACCAGACTAAAGCATGAATGAATATAACTTTTATTATTATACATATTTGTGTTTTGTGCATACTGTATTTAGAGCTAAAGGTTGAAATGTGTTTAAACATAATAAAGATAATACAAAGGCCTGGATTCAGTAAGAGTTTCTCATGTAAAAAAAAAATCACTTTCTAAGAAAAAAGCATGCGAATGCCACTATTGCTGAATCACCAGCTAGGAAGACAATGAAAGGCAATGGCACTTTTTACTATAGTAAAAACGTTCTCTACTTTTCTTAGCAGTAAAAAAAGTGCCATTGACTTTCAATGTTTTCTTAGATGGCGATTCATTAACAGTGACATTCTCATGCTTTTTTTCTCATAAAGTAAAATTTTCACTACATCCTGGTGAAGTAGTGGGGTCGCCCCTACGCAACGCGTCGATGGGCGTTTAGAGGATAACAGGCTCGTATCTATGGCTATATGAATTTTTGTTATGAGTTCTCATACTATTTATGCCTTAAAAACATTGCACTATTCTTGGTTCACTCTATTTTTGATTGTTGGAAATTAGCACAGGCTGTTTTATACAGCACACGTTGGTTTTTATATTTGCACTGGTCACTTTAGAGCATTGTACACTTTATGTTGATTTAAGCATTAGCGCTTTATATATTTATATTAAGAGGTTGGATTTTCTAGTATTAGGCATAGGGAACCTTTATATTCATTTAACTTATCTACTGAATTGTTTAAGAGCCTTAACTTATCCTCTCCCTTTTAATTTGTTGTTTTTAAATGTTTGTCATGTATGTCTGTTTATGTAAGCGCTAATTAATCTTTATAAAATAAATTGGATATATATTTTACTACAAGTGTGTGGCTCATAACTATAGACACAGTAGGTCTATCTGGGGACCATACTTTTAGTATAAAATTTTCACTACCATGAGAATTATTTTGAATCGAGGCCAATGTACAATGTACATGTATTGGCACAGATTATGTTTTATTTTTTTTTTCTAGGGTTAGAAAAAGAGAATACGAGAAAACACAGGAAAGAACATGAAGGCAAAGGGTTCTCTATTAATTGATGAATTATAGAATAATTATGAATTGAAATTTTTACTACCGTGAGACTTTTTCTAACTCTTACCATGATTAACGGAGGTGTATAGCGTAATTGTGTAATATTAAAAATCTATATAAACACCTGGCTAATGACCTGGCTAATGAACACCCGAGCTGAATAAAACTCCCATCAAACTTGTAATTTGGGGGTGACGGGTTTGAGTGTATAAGGAGGAACAGAACCTGTCCTCTTCCTTCCATTGCCTGGCTGGATATTTTTTGATGCCGGGTATATAAGTGACCCCTTCTCATGCATATTTATATGTATTTTTATCACTGGGCCATTTTTTCATGATTGTCCTCCTTTAACTTATTAACTCAGCGGGCCTCTAGTCTTAAAATCAAAGCTTAGTAAACTGCTCTGTTAAGCTTGGTGTGAATTGCTGCTGACACAGCTCCTCCCTCATGCTCATGTGTAAGCAGAACTGTCACTTGTGTAGTAAGATGGTTGCTTCCATGTAATTCTAGGAGCGCAGCCTTTCATCTGCTTGTGGTGAAACCCTCTCAAAGGTATACCACTGATAATTAGGGGGGTCTGCTTCAAGGCCACTTTTCCCCCTTAATTTCACTTTTCTCTGCTTTTAGAGCCTCAGATGATAAGCCAGACCAAAAGTCAGATTAAAGATTCCTAGGGGTTGCCCCACAGCTGTGGCTTCTGTCCCACCTGAGCTGTATTTACCATCATCCAGCGCTGTATTCAAATGTGTCACAGGCATCCCATGCTTCCCATATGGGGCGCTGCTGTCCTGCAGACTCTGGAGAGTGTGCACAGCAGAGCAGGAGGGGAAGCCGCTAAGTGCACTTCCTGTGCTGCAATTGAATTGAGAGCTGAATTACAGCTTGGTAAATGTTGGGGCTTCGGCAGTGGATAGGTAGCAAGTCCCAAATCTGGATGCCCCCTAGGACTCCTTAGTAGGGGACCAAAAGTCAAATATGATTAAGAAAAGGAAAATGATACTTGTTCTGCTATGCTTACCAAAGTTTTAAAAAAAAGAGAAGATTTCTGAATAGAAAATATTTACATAACATATACTTAAAGAATTACAGGGTTACCCATCTTCCTTGCAAAATGAATGAAAAAACATTAAAACCCGGGATTATCACTATCACAGGTATTGATCTGATGGCGAGGTATGTATTACAGCTGAGTGTCACGCAAAATTGCCGGCATCCCTACAGTGCACCCGCTGCTCTCCTCCAAACAGATTCGTTGGCTGCACATATTAATGTGCAGATGGAGAAGCTTAAAGTGATTGGCCAGTCAAAAGATAAAAAAAAAATAATCAGTAGCTTACCTTTTATAGAGTTCAGCGATGTCATTTGTCTTCAGTCTCTCTTCTTGGTAAAAATCCCTTCTTCCTTCTTGTTTCCATCCCCACCCCACCAATCTGGTCCTCCAATCAACCTTCTGGGGACAGAGAACATAAATACCCCCCTACTCCCTGCTCAGACTTTCTGAGAGCCCTTTGGGATGGGTCCAGTACTCCTCCATGGGGGAACACCACACGCACGTGTATATGCTCCAGGCTCTTCCGTACCCCCTCAGCCATGTCGGCAGGTAACTTGCTCCCTCTACTTCTCCTTTCTTCTAAACACTAACAGAGCGATCGTGCTTCTGCCAGCAGAAGAGGAGCTGATGAGGCATCCCAGAAGTGCCCGAACAGCACTGGCACTCAATAAAGACAGCACAGTAAGTCTAGTTTAATTGTAGAACACTAAAAACTATTATGTGGTGTGTTTATTTTTACTTCTACCTTGAACCATTAAGGGGACTTCTAAACTAGTTCAAAGGGCAGGAGTACAGAAAATTACCTGCTGACATTACCCATATCCCCAATGGCCAGGGGAATACGGAAGGGCCAGAGGCCTAAGAGCATCGGGGTGTGCCAGCTGGGAGCCTTAGAGGAAGGGGAATTTGTAAAATTGATAAACAATAGTGGATGCAATAAATAATCCACAATTACTATAAAACACTGACCCAAACATTACATATGTAACAATCATTATTTCATACATAAAGAGTTAAAACAGACCCATACTTAAAGTGGACCAACACCCAGGATTTTCACTATCCTGGGTTTTGGTCCACTTCTTCGGGGCACGGGTGTGAACCCCCCAGAACACCCAAAAAAACTGACCTCACCCTGCTCCTACGTGAGCGCTCGTCCAATCAGAGCGCTCAGAGCCGCTGTGGTATGGACGGACAAGCGACGGATAACCACAGCGGCTCTGAGCGCGCTGGAGGCCGTCTCTCGCGCTTTCTTCTAACATTCACAAACGTCCGTCACGGGTGCGTGCCCTGCTAGAGGGAAGCGCGAGAGGCGCAGGCGCGCATGTGCCGTTGGAACGGGGAGAAGGTAAGGTTTGTGGGCATCCTGGGGGGTTTCACACAGCGGGGCATCCCGATTTCTATAAGATTCCCGGGCCGATCAGCCATGGGTGTTGGTCCACTTTAACAGCAGGGTTAATATAAAAAAAGCAATGTACTAATAAGAAACTAAAATAAAAAAAATAAAAACCCATCTTCATCCAAAACCTTTTTAAGGGCAAAGTTAAAGCCAAATCCCCATGGGGAAAATTCCTGCTTGCTCTGAATGTAGCTATACATTACATGGACTAGACCTCACAGACACGCATTCTGGATGAAACACATAAAACTTTTTTTGTAAAGAAAGAAAACAAAGGTATTAATATTTGCCCCAACACATGACCTGTCATTCATTTAAAAAATGTGAAAGGTATGTGTATCTCCATATTAAAAAAAAAAAAAAGATTCTTGGCAAAAGTTTGTCTTTTGATATGAATCCAAATATTTCTATTAGAAGCGTATTTGATCTTTAGCATTGCACTCTTCTTCCAAGCCACACACCTTGCCGATTTCCCTTCTCTTTCTTAATTTGACTTCAAGCTTCTTGTACAGCCACTGCAGCCTCCCCCCACCCCACTTGCAGCACGCACTGAAGAGCCCGCTTACCTGGGCAATTCATTCAGGGCCAATTAAGCAGAATGTAAAAAGCACAATCCAAAAATGTCTTCTAAAATTGCAATCAAATGTCTGCAGCCATTGATTTGCAGCCCAGGGCCAGACATGGTGTGTGATTAAAACTCCGGGCCTGTTACAGCTGGAAAACACTTTTGATTCCTGTCCTCTTCTGTACAAGATATAGCTGGAGGGACATTAGCAATCACTTAATTGACATTGAATTAACCATGAAATGCAGTATAACTCCTCTTCTGGAGTATACTTCAGGATGCTTTAATAAGGCTTTTAATTATTGATTATAACTTACGATGTGGAGATGATAATCCGCTGCTTAAGTTAGGTGCCCTTGGTAAGTCAGGTAGCGTCGTTAATTGTGACCTTCCAGATGAAGGGATAATTATAGCTGTGCGTTAGATGGTGCAGTTTAAGGACTTAATACAATGTAAAGGATGGAGACTTTTGCTCCGATTAAGTACACTTTACAGTTATTCAGAGCTTCTCGGAATGCTTTACACTGGATGTCTGAAATAGCGCTTCAATCACAGGAGAGCCTATCACAGGACTATAGCGGGATGCTGCGGACCAACGGAGCAATGCAGAGAAATGTGCTGCAGGAAGCGCCTGGCAGCTTAACCAAGCAGTTCAAACACAAGAATTGAACAGAAGCTTCTAATTGCTCATGACAAATGAGGGGAAGTCAGACAAAGACTTTACTGTATTACCGACTGTATTTACCGAAAGCCTGATCAAGAATATGTATGTGAAGGGTCTCATTCATCCAGGTCATTGTGTAGCTGTGGTAATAAATCAAGACAGCCTGACCTGTATTTTTCTTTTTTACTAGTGAGAAATCAGAATTGAGAAGTCATTCAGATGACTAGCGAAACATCTTTAACAAAAAAATACAAAGTTCAGTTGCCACAATTAATTACTAAAGGTAGCTGATTAGAAATGCTGGTACATTGTCTTTATTGCAATTTAATGAGATCCACAGTAAAATACTCACCTGGTTAAAGTCGCGGGAGGTGACGAAATGCATTGGGATCCGGGGGGACACACTAATCTCCCCGTTTAAAAACCGGAGGGGAATTGAGCAGCGTGAGTTGGCCCGTGACCATATGGAAGTGCAATCTTTTATTGTTTTTATGTGAGCGTTTTATTGGTTCAGCATTAAAAGTATATTGATTTTAAGCATTGTTGCACTTCGGATATATTTTTTGCCTTTCATGACTGATCTGTTGGGAACACATGAATTGTTGAGTTCAATATTGGAATTAGGGATACCATCTGACCTTCTTTTGGGGATTAAATATGAGACCTCGTATATATGCCTACAACTAGCTACCATCTGGTAAGAGCATTTGAATGGTGGTGGGATCACACAGAGGTCTGCTGGATCTGTATCTTCACGGTCTATATAAGTATTGACTGGTTGAACCCTAAAGAGGATTTTAATTTGTTCTTCACCACTTACAGATTGAAGTTGGTTTGGACACTAAAGGGGACTTGAAACCTCCTTAGCTCTGTGCTTGTGTGTCTATTATAAAATGCCACTATCAACCACAATACCAAATGATCAACCAAGGGTGCAAGCTGTGGACTGGCCATAGGGAGACCCAGAAGAATTCCCGGTAGGCCCAACGGCTTTGAGATCATTTGGGCTGCTACCCTCATCCAATCCATGTATCCTCAATCTCCCTTCAACTCCCTTGTACTTTACCCCACTGTATCCCCCAGCACAGGTTTTGCACATGCACTGCTATAGCCTCATCTTGGCTGTGGGGGACTAAGCACTCTCCTGCCACATTATTTGTCCCTCCAACACTAAATCTTCAGTACCATAATTTTAACAGTGGCTGTATCGACCATGATCTGCGACTGCAATGTTTTAACTTCTGGGTTGGGGCGCACGGGCTGGTTCTGGGCTGGTAAGATCCCGGGCTGTTACCTGGAAGTATCTGAAAGCTCCTAGCAACTGCTAATCAGCATGAAGCTAAGAACTACCCCTTTAACTCTAGGCGGACTGGACTCAAGTGCAAATATGACCAGCTGAGATACTCCAGTTAGAAAGAACAGTGGAGCAGTTTCAGGGGATCCCCTGGAATCCATTACCAGTTCACAAACTATTGCAGAAGCAGAAAAAAATCTTTGTCACCTAGTCCTGCCGGGTGGTGTCCTCTCTTCAGGTCACTGGTCTTCTGATGCCAGGGAGTGGCTGTTTTAGCCACTCCATTTGTATCCGTGTCCCACCCCCTTCCATGGTGGCAAAGGTAGAGCCTTGAGGGGAGGGTATTTCCCAGGAATTTCCTATGGAGGAGGACATCACCTAGCAGAGGACATGAGGAGGAGGCACCAAAAGGTGAGTTTTTAATGTTTTAAAGCTAAATGAAACCCATTTTCCACGCACAGCTATAGGGGAGCCAGGGATGCTGCTGCCAGTGATTGCAGCGTTGCGAGAGCCACCGGTGAGTATACCCACGACTCACGACAGCCACCAAGTAGTGACTTGCCATTTGATTTGACCCGGGTCTTTCCAGATTCCAGGTCAGTCCAAGATTCCGACCAAATTAGCAAGATCCAGGTCACTTTTAGCTTTGGCCTCAATCCAAAGTCTATGGTAACCTTTTCATTGTGAAGAGCTGGTGTCTCTTGCTGCTGTCAGCATTATCTGACCGAGCAATCATGTGACCTGGCAGTCCTCTGACTTGCTGACCACATGCTTGTTTGTCCCTGCACCTTATATACAGCCAATATAAATAGCAGCATGAGTGCTAGTTCTTAGGTATTTCTTAGTTAGGGAAGGCATCTATCACTGGATGAGAGTGGAGGTATTGTCTAGGATAGGTCCCCTCTATTGCAGTGCAGTCACTGACTAGAAATAGACATGCCAACTGTCAAACAGTAAAAGACAGAAATTGAATTGTTTGCGCTCAATTTTTTGGGTTTCAATTTTGCAGCAATTACATTTACACCACTCTGCTCTCTTTCTTGACACATTAGAATCATTGAGTCCCATTCAATGATCTGGCTACATAACACATAAGACAAAGTTTTGGCCACATAACATAAGAGACCTAAAACCTTGCCAGATCGTGAGGAGTTAAGCTCAGTCCACAGAAAGTAAGTTCTGGTGAAAAAAGAATTTATAATGCAACCCTGTATCCATTAACCCATTCTCTACACTAAGTTCTGGCAAATGTCTCTCATGAGCTGTCATATTATATGACAATGGCAGTACCTGATGCCATCCTGAGTCAGACAGGTAGTTAGATTAACACAATAGACATCTGTCAAAAAATATGTTCAGGATCCCTGCCCTTACTGCAGCAAGGATAGAAGTGGGAGTCATACTGCGCCTAATTTGTTTTATTAGTCAAATTGCCATCATTAGGCACCAAACTGCCTGAAGGAACTCAGCAGTGGATTCGCTCATTTAAGGTAGCGTGGCGTGTTACTTCAGCAGGTGCAGAAGTCGAACCAAGCAGTAAATTAGCCTGCGGCACTATTCCAGATGTCCTATGAATCGTGCGAAAACCTGCTTAGAAAATTTGGCGCTTTCCTTGTGTGTATTTTGTCTCTTTAACCTGTTGCAGAACTCCCATGCGGTGGGGAGGCAGCTGGATGCAGGCCGTGAAGAGAACATCTGGCCAGCTCAGCCGAGGCTGTTACCGTACACTGTTGTTAGATGATGGAGCGATGATGAGACTTTATTAAGAGCTGCATCCAGGAGACGCTGAACAGGATGGCTGGAGACAGAAAACAAGTGCAGAGAGGAATATTTTATTACACAATACCTGAGAGGCGTGAAACGCTATCACTGAAACATCAGGCCGTTTCATGTATCTTAACACTTCACAGGTAAACACGTACACAAAGTACTGGCTGTTATCATGCTGACAGGGTGCACCAGGGAAATCCCTCTAGAAAAACAATCTCCTCCTATTCCATTTCTTTTTACCTGTTGAGCCTATATTGTAAAAAAAGCTTCTAACCAAAACACTAGTACAGCGCAGCATTTCCCTACTAGGAATGTCCTTCTGCTAATATTCTGCAATTGCACAAATGTGTCTGATTTATAGACCCCTGTCTATGTGGCCTGACAACCACTGAGATTTGCTGGCTGGATGTGCATGGCCTCATGCAAAGTCTACAGGGCAAATCTCATTGGTCACTGGCAGTCATGGGCTTGCACTGGCCCACTGGGCCCCTAAACTCAGGGAACCCTCTGCCATGACCATTGTGATTTACTAATAGTCCAATGCTCATTCACTTAGGTAGGCTTCTTCAGTTCTGTCCCAGCACTCAACTGATACTGCACAAATGCTGCACTTTGCAAATGGAGCACTATGTTATAGTAATAATGATTCTGCCCATTTCTATTATACTATTATATTATACTGTAAGAGCAGCAAGCAATGCTGGATATCTCTGTTCTCAGTTATTTAGTAATGGTTATTTGGCTCTTCCCACCCACATACAGAGTTTGTCCATATGCATAAGCCCTAAAATGGAAGCTAATATTTGAATCTAAAGGAGAACTATATTTAAAGAGGACCAAAACCCTCCCTGGAGACTTCAGGGCAGGCATACTTGCTCCCCTGATCGGGGGGGTGCCCTGCTGTGTGAAACCCCTCAGGTTACCCCGAAAACTCACCTTTGTCCCTGGTCCAATGGCAAATGCGCAGGCATCAGCCGCATTCCCGCTATCCCTTTAGCGTGTCCCCGCCAGGCATTTGTGAATGGCCAGTGCGGGCACGCTCCCTTTAGAGGGTAGCGGGGGATGCAGGGGGGTTTCACACAACGGGGAACCCCTGATTAGGGTTCCCCCAGGGGCAAGCCCAAAAACCAGGATAGTCAAAATCCTGAATTTTGGTCCACTGTAAAAATTAAATGCTATTAAATGACAGGCTATAGAATATTTTTTTGACTAATATCATTTATTTCAAAAATCTTTCCATTTGTACTTTTTTCCCCCACTTTAAGAAAATCATTGCAGAAAGTAATGGGTGTCAATAGAAAGTGACAGGGCTGGGGTGGGGGCATATTTCTGCTCACTAAACTTTTAAGTATTCAAGTGGGAAAAAACAAAACATTTGTCTCAATCAAATATTTCTTTTTCTATAACTATCATATAATAGCACTTCATTTTCATAGGCACTTAAAGTGATTGACCACCACACCCATGTAAAAAAAACAAAAGGGCATTCATCTTTTGACCCCTGCAGTGGATCGATCCAATGTTGGTGGTCAGCAACTCATCCAATCGCTGGATCCCACTTCTGTGTCTGGCTTGTGCTCCCCACCCTCGCAGTCACAGAAGCAGTACCATGCCATCCTCGCTCACAACAATAGAAGCCTCAGCAAACCCCTTCTAGTGCAGAGGGCGTAGCAGTGATCCTGTGATTGAGGCGGGGTGTAAGCCCAACATGGAATTTCCAACTGCTTTTCAAGGCCTGGGCCAGAGATGAATGTGACCACAGACTGATCAGCTGCAGGGACAACAGGTGAGTATCCTTCTGCCTTTTTTTCAGAGGTGGTCAATCACTTTAAAGATGTCAAATCCCCCTCCCCCTTCAGAGGCACTTTAGTGTTGGGCCCAAGAAAACCAGTTTACTCCAAGGGAACTTCCCTATCATTAGTAATTGTGTAATAAAACATAGTCGCAAGCCAGTATGTGGAGAGACCCATGTTAAGCTTAATATAGGGGGGCTAAAGAGACCAAAAAACCCTCTTCTTAGGTAAAGGAAAAGAGTGGCTTTCCTAGAACGGATAGTATTTGCACAGTACCCAGTCCAAGGACAGATAGCATTACCCATCTACCCTTGCAGTAGGCGGAGCTATGCAAATCATCTCTTTATGTCTTTGTGCCATCCAAGGCCCTTAGAAACGCTAAGGGTGCAATGCCAAGGATTAGCTTTACATTTTACAAACACATCCAAATAGTGGACACGTGTTTCGTCAGCACTAGGGCGGATGCCTCTGGCTGTAGTATAAATAGTAAGTGTACATTTCAGGATCAGCCATGTGGATTCAATGACATTTTCAAACACATTGCTTCAATTGAGTTAATAGTCCCTATTTAGCAGCTGGAAATGCTTTGATAATCTTAAGTCAAGTCAAAAATTCAAGAGTAGTCAACTAATGTTTTATTCAGAGTTCAGACTGGGGGACAGGAAAAGCAACTCAAAGCTAAATGTGAAGTGATTAAGATGAGACATCATGAGATAGGTGTGTCTGTGGTAATAATCTGCTGGTCCTAATGCAGCAGTTACTATTGTCCCTAGAAACTCTTGTGCTAGATTATGACAAGACCATTCCCTAAACAGGTAAGAAATAGGGAAGATAAAGAGGGATATCTCCAGCCTATGAACTAAGTGCATTTTGTATAATTAAGTGTGCATGCGATGGTCTTGCAACTGACAAGTGACTGCAAGAGGATTTTTTAACCCTTGGCTTACACAGGAGGCATGGAGCTACTATGGTGATTTAAATCTAGATGTGAATACAAATAATGCTGGTATTATATGGACCCAAAGCTGTGTATAACAATCTCCTGGAGTAGATGCAGGATAATCAAATCCACTGAATAAATAGACTGTATATAAACCTCCTAAAGCGGACCAACAGTCAAAAATGAATTAAACCAGACCAACACAACAAACAGTGCTCATATGTATCCCTCCCTAGGGCAATTCAGATTGCTGCACGTAAAAATTAATTTACCTTTTCTTCACGCCTACTGGGACAAATTTTAAAAACAAGATGGCCGCTCATGGGCTTGTAGGCCACCTGCAAACAGGAAGCTGTACTGGGCTTCCTGTTACTGTGCATTTCAGTTATGTCAGTTGGGAGAGGAAGCCCCGAAATGGCCGCTACCTTTCTTTTCCAACTGTGTCAGGCTGTTGGTCCGGTTTAATGTGGAATTATTGTTTTCAAACAAGTATCCATCCCCAGTGTAATGATATCAATGTTCTGACTTATTTGGAGAAAAGTCAGTTGATTCCATTTGGGGGCTATCCTCTTCTGCATTCACAGAAGCCTGTTATCCTCCTGAGCCTTCCTGGTGACAGATTCACTTTAAATGGAAATGAGTGCTGTGAAGAATAAAACCCTGATGCTACTTCCAGGTAAGAGCTGGCTCACAACATGTAAGGCCACCACATTGCAGGGTTCTTGATTTCTCAGCTGTTGCATCCTGGATCTCAGTTAGTCTCCTGGTCTTTGCATTCACTGCCTGGGTCTCCTGAAATTTCCCCCTGCCCCCACGGGTCTTCAGGGTTCATCACCTCCCCCCATTTGCTGCTTCTGTCTGGATCTCTGCAAAGGATTTTTGTCCACAGCTGCTTCTTAGCTCTATAAAGGCCTTAGGTCTACAAAACTGCCAGGTGGGCTCATATCTATTGCGTTTCTACTGGGATGTGGGGGAAATACACAGGGGTTGATTCAGCACCGTTTATAACAAGTTCCCTTGAGGTGAAAAGTAAAATAGAACTGCTTTCATTACACCTGGTGGCCGATTCAGGTGTAAAACGAGTAGTTGTATCTTACAATAAAAAGGGAATGACACTTTTTACTCCAAATGCTAAACCCTCCAATGCTGATGCCAAGTGTGGCTGATACAAAATCAGGTGCAATAAAATATGAGATGTTCCTACAATAGTCACAAAGGGTGGAAACTATTGATTAGCAATAAATTGGACCCAGAGAGTGGAATCTTAATCCTGATTTAGGCTAGCCATATGAATAAGTGAAACATCTTTAACAGAGTCATGGCAGTCTTCAGATACAAGAAGACACAGACAGATGAACAGGCATTAAGTCTGCTTTTTCTGACTTACCCCGCACATCTTAAACCGGATCTTCAGCATCATATAATGAAAAGTCCAAACATCAAAAACTATTCCCAAGGATCTAAAATGAATATATTTTACATTTCTAGTCACTTACTTTTTATACTTTCCCCCACTGGGCTGCAACACTGTTCAGGATATGGGCGCCGCCATCTTGCCTCAGAAGCATCACATACTGTGGAGAGGAGAGGGGAAAAAGGGCAGGGGAAGGGGTTGCAGCTGTGCTTTACAAAGACAGAGCAGAGCTGGGGGTTAGGAAAAGGACAGCAATCCCAGAATGCAGAGTGGCACAGTCAGAAGACACAGCCTGAGATTCCATGGGCCGCCATTTTGGATGTTTAGAAGCTTATAACATGCAGTAGATGCAGGTAGGATGATCTTTAATGTGGGCAATCTCTATGTACAGGGTGGGGGAAACATATAAGATTTACTCTTATTTAGGGTGAGGGTCCGGTTTAAATCAGGGGTGCCATACCATTCACCCACTCCTGTGAACACACCCCAATGAGACCTTGCCCACCCGCCATGCCGGTTTCTCATACCAGGGCTGCGGATGAGAGATGTGCGCAGCAGGAGTGGGTGAAAGGTAAGTGGGGTGTCTGGTGCCTGAGGTATGAGGGGTAAGCCCACAAAAAATGGACATGTGGAGCAGAGCATTTCCAAGAAGTGGCCCAGTTCACATCTGAATAGCTCCAGACAAAGGTGCTGCATGCAAGATTTTTAGACTCATAATACTTTCAATACAAGTGTTTCCCCCTAGACTTGTATTGTAAGACTTCAATTTTCTTGAGAAAATCTTTAGACAATTTGCATTTAAAAACATGTGAGTGAAAGGGAAGTGTTCCATCCCAAGCATTCCCTCCACCACTAAGAACCCTGCTGCTTCTTTAGGACCCTCTATACCCTTTTAAAGGAAAGTTGAATATGGTCATGATGGATACCCCATGAAGCAGTGTACTTATTGGATGAGGTGATTAGAGGTACTGTACATATACGATTGTCTGTTGGCAGGACTGTATATAAATCAACAAAACAGCATCCTCTTGAGGCAGATGAAAGGACAACTAAGCCAACACAGCTTGAAACCTCTCGTAACTCTAGGTACCACTTACTCTATAAGAAGTAGAAACACCATGCTGCTGCAGTTCAGAAGGATTTATACAAATGTATGCATGGGATTGTATGAGTTTTGTTTAGGTCATGTTTATTATTTCACTTGCTCTGTTAAAAGAATTTGGATTCCTCTGTTTTATGGTTAGGTGACTAAAGGAGAATGATGTCCATTTATTTGTGTGATAAGCGTATGTAGTTCAGCAGGGGAACACATAGAGTGCTATTCTATTATCAAAAGCGTTGTGTGTACAATTACTCAACTTTGACCTTGGGAAGGTTATTACCTTATTACTCCCCTTCGCCCAAAACTAATTTGCTCAGTCACATTTATCCCAAATTGGTTTAGGGAATTTACTTTCAGCATGCTGTATGAGCCTTTCCCTGGGGTGCAACTAGGGAGATCAAGGGGTGCGCTTGTTTGTCAAAGTAAACTTGGTATGACTAGCTTAACTATTTTACCACCACTAACAATTTTACAAGATAAACTGCATTTTACATCTATTTCAAAAGTATACATGAATGTTTAAAAAGCACTAGAAGATCTTTAGATGGAATGTGTATACTGCACTTTCATTTTGTACTGCATGGAAAGCCTAAAATTACTGTGAGAAAAGTGCATTTGCTCACCACATCCAAGTACAAGAACCTACAAGAAAATATGTATGTAAGCGCACACGCAACAGGGGAATGATTTGTTTCCCTCCCCAGTTGTTCTTTAGGTTCACAACAGATCTTATTTTTAGGCCCTCCAAAATGTTTGTGATAGTATACATGCAAATTGGTGGATTAGAATCCCCCACCTTCATTGCAATTATACAGTACCTGCGACATTCACTTTAGTAGAGGAGGCATGCAAGGCGCCGTCTGGTAGTATGAAGCAGTGGGAGCATGCCAGAATCCTGCAAATCAGTAAGTTTCAGAGCAACAGATGGCATGGAAGTTGTTGTGTACCTTATTCTTTGATTTAGCCTGAACAGGATCCATACATTGAAGTGGTTGACCCAGAAATTTTAAGGCTGTAGTAGCTGGGAGTGGGGGGGGGGGGGGGCACCGTCTGTGGTCACTTGCTACAAGTAAGGTTCTAGCAGTGCAACGTATTGCTTGCTCTGGCCCCTCCTCTGTTTTGGTAACTAACTCAGCACTGTTATTTTAGATGAGGGGCGGGCAATTATTTTTTCAATGGGGCCACATGAGAAACTAAAAATATTGTGGAGGGCCAGGCCAAAAGGCTGAACTCAATTCTGCATAATATTAATTGTATTTCTTTATACAAAAAAAAGTAAATAGCATTGTTTTGACAAGCTGGTATGAATATATGTAATAGTTAAACAATGAAAAAGTGAGGTTGCCTTACAAAAAAATGTAATTTATTAAATAAACCATTATTATTATTATTACTGGTACCCTTCCAGGGTGGGGGACTCCATTTTTTGGAATTAACCCCCCAAAAAATGGTGTGAGGTCCCCCCTACCCAGCATTACCAGCCCGGGGACCAGCTATGGGGCTTGTAAAACAGAGTGCAGGGGCCAGCATTGGTGGCTCCCCTGCCCTGTCGGCTACAAGCGCCAAAACGTAAAATCCCCGGGCTCCTCTGCCCCCCCGGGCTTTGGGGAGGCAGGTAATGAGGGGGGACCGGGGGTTAATGGCAAGTCACCCGCTAGCCGCAGGTGACTTGCCAGCCCCCTAAGCCTTGTGAACTGGTATAAGGGCATCATGGACCCCTTACCAGTTCACAAAGGATTAAATGTAAAAAAAAAAATAATACATTTTTATTAACATTATTTTTAATACTTACCTCCCATGGATCCCAGAGCACTGTGTCCCACGCTGATCACTCTGGCCTCTGCTCTCCTGCTGCTGCTGGAAGCCTTTTATAGCTGCTGGGTGACAGATAACAAAGAGTTAATAAAAAAAAAAATGACATAGCGTCCCCCCTCCCGGGAAGGGGGACCCCATTTTTGTTTTGGAATTTTAAAACCCCTTAAAAATCCCCCAAAAATGACATGGGGTCCCCCCTACCCAGCATAACCAGCCCGAGGATCAGCTATGGGGGCTTGTAAAACAGGGTGCAGGGGCCAGCTTTTGTGGCCCCCCACCCTGCCGACTACAAACCCCGAAGCCTCATATCCCCGGGCTCTTCTGCCCCCCCTGGCCTTTGGGGGGGCAGGTAATGCGGGGGCCGGGGTAATGGCAAGTCACCCGCTAGCTGCAGGTGACTTTCCAGCCCCCTAAGCCTTGTGAACTGGTATAGCGGTCTCATGGACCCCTTGCCAGTTCACAAAGGGTTAAGTGAAAGAAAAAAAACACTGACACAGAGAAAAAATAACACTCACCTCCCACGCCGATTCTCTCCAGCTAACAGCTGTCAGGGCTGATCACTGGAGGGGGGCTGGGGAGGCAGGGGACCATATCCCCTACTCTCCAACCACCTCCGGTGATCAGACCCGGCATCTGAAAGTCCAGAGCATGCAGTGGGATGACCTCACACGTGATGTCATAAGCCCCACCCACAAGGGGGCGGGCCAGAGGCAAGAACGTCGGAGGGGGCATGTTTTGAGCCCCCTCCTCACCGCAAAGAGAGGGGGGGGCGATCAGAGGCCCCCCCGGTGAAGAGAAGACCTGGCTCGAGGAGGTGAGGTGAGTGAATGTCATTTCTTTTTTTTATGCTTAGCAGCAGCGGCTGCCGAAGTGGGGGTGGGGGTATTTTTTGCCCCCTCCTGAAGCCAGAAGAGCCCCTGGGGGTAATCGCATACCCCTAGGGAGAAGAGAAGAGCCGGCCGGTTCGAACGAGGGGTCAGGTGAGTGTTAATTTACTTTGTTTTTTACACTAGCAGGGGGGAAAGCCAGCCCCTAGGTACTACGGGCTTGGCACTTAACGGTTGGAGAAGCAACCCTGTAGTACTTACGGGCTTAGCAAGCCGCGGGCGCCTCGCAGGCAGCATGAGCAGAGGGACTCCGCCAGGCAGCTCAGCCTGGGACGGTTAGATGCTTTTAGGTGACTTTACTCTCCATTGACATGTTTTTTCACATCTGTTAGTACATATCTGTGCACAGTTTAAGTGTAGTGGGATCAAGATTTTTCTTATCAATTTTGTAATTAAGTAAGAGTTTCAGTTGTATCTGTGGGTCAGTTGAGCTGGTGACTAGCAAATATATTGTTTTTTTCAACTAGAAAGTGACCCCAAACTTTGGAATATTCAAGTTTCTGAACTGATACTGAATGATTTATGAAAAGTGAAGCGAACAAGCAAATAGTAATGAGTTTTTTACTCATCACAGCCAGCAGATGGCAGCAGCGGTGTCTGAATTCACTGGCTAGCTTTATTGATTTAGTACCATTCAAACAGAGCCTGACATTCTTTAAAGTGGTACAAAAGTCAAAATCAACTAATTTTGCTAGAACTTAATCCAAGGGTGGAATCTGATTTGGTATTCCCTGAAAGTTGAAAGAGAAATCCTGGTTTCTGGTTATATACACTTACCTACTTCTGCATCTTAAATTCCTGCTCTATCTACTCTGCATGCCACCGCTGATGGTTCGTCCGATTTTGCCGGTGGTGGTGGCATAAGGAGCAACAGAGCATACTGATCTTCTACAAGCGGAGGATTCTGCAAAAGCTGCTTCTGTGGGAATGCAGAAGTATGGTTGGTTGGTAGTGTAACTAGCCCAAGAACTATTTTTATCTGTGGACCATGCCAAATTAGAATGCCTTTTTAGAGCTGGAAATACAAGTGATCCAAATGGTTTTTTTTTGGGGGGGGGGGGGGGTTTGGGTTGCTTTAGTTCAGATTTTTTTGTTGCTTTTTTTTGTCTGTTTTCTGCTTTTTTATTCCATCTGTCTATTGACTTTCCCTCCTGCTCATTGACCCTTTCCTGCCCCCCCCCCCATATATCCTTTTTGCTATCTTTTCTAGTTTTTCTTCAAAGTCTTCCTCACTTCCTCATTCAATTTCTCTTTTCTCCTCATTTTGCCCCATTTTTCCTTTCGTTTCAGTCTTCCCTCCTTTTTTATTTTTACTATCCCATTTCCTCTCTTTTTCATGTTTCTTCCTTCTTAATCTCTATTTTTTTCACCTTCCTATTGTTCTCATTCTCGCCATCCCCTTTCCTGTTTTTCTACATATATTTTGCAGTGATAATGGGTAATGCTGAGTGTTGCAGATCTACAGAGAAAAAGCACAGCTTATACACTCATGGTAGAGGGAGGCTTGTGTTTTGTATTATTGTGGCTTAAGTAATAGTGAAGTGGGTGTGTAAGGCTGGAATTACCATGTTAGAATTATGTATAGTGTTCTAAATGCTGGCAGCAATTGGCATTCCAAATAAGGATGCCCTGATTTGCAGCGCTGCCCCATAAACCTTGTCACCAGGCATACTAATATTCGTCTCGCATTCAAGCCAATCATGCTTGCTCATACTGATGTCATGCCCATCCAGTTAATTTGAATGGATGGCATTGGTCACTCATTTGGCTGCCATCACTGGATGGGGAAAATGGTTAGTATCTGTATGCCTGGTATCAAGCTGGTGCTGTGCAGTGGAACCTCCTGATCTAAGATGCCCTATGCTACCAGTGATTGGGACACTATAGCAGAAGTAAAGTCTTCCTGGCTTTGCTTCTGCCTTAGTAAAGTTATATACCCACCCATGTATAAATTATTTATGGCTAATTTCCATAGTGGCTTAGAGAAAATATTTGTTTCTCAAAAGTCTGGGTATAAGCTCAATCCCTAAACCACACTCTTGCTACTTCCATCACCCTGTAAACTGGTCTCTAAGGCTGACACCTCTGAGATACATTTCACCTATTCACAAATATTTTGTCTTCAGTTTTGTACTGTATTGTCTTGACTGGTTTTATTCAGGGTATTCTCTTTGCCCAGGTATGAGGGAGCAGGCTTCATTATCGGTTGTGGAAAAGCAGACCACAACCCATGGTTAATGGCCAGGGCCTTTTTATTCCCCCCCCCCCAGGCATCCAGATTTGTGATGTCCTGCTGTGTGAAACCCCCCAGGTTGCCCAGTAAACTCACCTTCTCCTCCGATCCAATGGCGCAGCTGCTGCCTTCTATACCTTTAGCCGGCCAGGGTTTTATGGCAGGCCGGTATGGGCATACACCCTCTTAGAGGGTAGTGGGGATGCGCCTGGCAGCTGCTGGCCGTGTATGCCCCGTAGGACCTGAGAAAGATGAGTTAGACCTGGGGGGTTTACACAACTTGGCATCCTGGATCGGACTGTCCTGGGGGCTAGGACTAAAACCCTGGATAGTCAAAATCCTGGGTTTTGGTCCACTTTAATTAAGCTTTTCCACATGGGTAGTGTGCACCTGAATAGTAAATATTTCTAAAGGAGAGGTAGAGATCATCATATGCTGTTTCACTGGATAAGCTGTCCAAGAGGTAAAGTAAATGCTTGATCTCCTTGCCAACAAAATAACAGGGTACAATCAGGATGTAGTTGAATGGCATTTACCAGGCTGTAAAATATTTATATGGAAATCTATGCCAAGAAACTGCTTAGCAGTTGTCATAAAACTGCATAATAAATGGCATACAAATACTTTTAGTTGCCCATGTGACCCAAATGGGGTTGTTTTACAAAAAAAGCACTGAGCATTTATCAAGCGTCACAAGTCAGATCCCATGTGGACAAAGCTTTGTTTATACCAATAATATTTTATAATAGCCTTTGCATATATTGTTTAGATGACACTAAAATCTAATGAAATCTATGCAAAATAAAATGTATTACCAGTGCTGAGATGTGCAGTTACACATTAACCAATGAGAAATCAACTCCCTACAATGTCAGCTATCGTTTGCTATACAGTAGGTTGCTGCATATCACAGTTTTTTCCTCCGCTAGTAATCTGGTTCATTTGCTTTATTACTGTCAAGGTTAAACACAGTTGGTCTTTTTATTCTTGCAGACAGTAGCATTTGTATTGTAGCGCCAGCACCTCTTCTCCACACCTATTTTTCATCGGAAGACCGTAAGGGCTCACAGCGAGCGCTCTTCTGATCTGTTCCAAATATGCACCTCTCCAAAACAATCAGGAACCAAGCCCAGAATAAAGATGTTTCCATAAATATAATTAGATTCCTATTAATTAGAGTTGTTAAGTGCTAGTTACGCTTCTGCTGGTATCACCATTTGGAGGTTTAACGAACAGCCCCAATGGGGCTACTTCTGTGAGATTTTAATTAGGTCTGGCAAAGATTTTTACCCAGGCATTTTTGCACATACATACCATGGCTCATCAATATTTAATTTAATTACCACAGTTGCCGTACGAAGTGCATCTGACTTCAGAGGCAAAATATGCTTATTTATTAATGAGGTAAAACATATACAACTTGTCAGTTTTGCTACTTTATTTTTGTTCTATTACAATAAAAATTGTACAAAAGCCTTGTCATCTTAAACACATCCTATAGAAAGATAATATACATAATTATGCTGCAGAAGTTTAACGTTTGTAGGAAGCATAACGTGCAATATACACAACAAAATATAATCATCATTTGGCATGACAACCCGTTACCAAAGAGTCTAGTACCTGTAAAACTCACCACACTTCCTTAGTAGATGTTATCAGTCTTATTCACAGTTCTGTGAGGGCCAATCAATGGGAATTGAAATCAGAAAGTGGAACCATGCCATTGGGGGAGGAAATGAATACATATTAATGATGTACGGTGTAAATATAAGTTTACTAATAAAATTGTTTTATACAACAAGTTAAGGTACATTCTGTGGCCAACCACCCATAAAACATGATAGCTATGGCAGTACAAGTTCAGTAGAGGGGTTCATATAGTATAGTATAGGCATTTTGTAGCATCTGGCAGAGCGTTGCAGTTAAAAGTAGTGATGAGCTGGATAGAGGTCATGGGCGTAACTTGTGGGGATGCGACCACACCGTGGTCCAGAAGGTCAGGGGGGGCCCAATTAGTGTTGCTTCTCCACCTTATCTATGATATGTGTGCATACTTGGCATCATTTAGAAAAAGGAAGTTACATTATTCTCAGTTCAGTTTGTTTAGTTGTCTAGCTGCATCCAACTGAGTTAAAAAACACACAAAAAAAGAGAAAGGGCCCCATTCAGTGTTTGCACCAGAGCCTGTCACATTTAGATACTTCACTGACGGGGGTCTCTCTAGTCTGGAAGCTCCAACCCCGGGTACCCCATGAATGTCGGATACAATTAAAGTCTATGGGAGGCCATATTTGACTGTTGTGATTCATTTTTTTACCTAGTAAAGAAGAAAAAACATGTCCTGGCTCTCACTACTAGCCATGTGCATAAGGCATAGAGGTTGGTAACTTATGGCTTGGAGGCGGAGGAGTGGTGAGCCTCCACTCCTGGAAAGTGACTAGGATCCGGTCGTCTACCCAAGGTGTCAGGGGCAGAAGGGAGAACAATGGGCCCAATGTGGGTGCAAGTAATCAGTAGCTTGTGGCCACCCTACCCTCTGAGCTGGTATAGGGGTTCTTAGTCAGCAGGCGCTGGTCTGTGGCATCCCATGTTGCGTCCGCAGTGTTCCCCGGTGGTGTCAGTGGCATCCGCCATTGGCATTTTCCTCTACTTCACACCTTTATCGCTGGTTCTCTGCCAGAGGAATGACATCTCCACCTCAGAGAGAGGCTTTTGTAATTAGACTATTATATTTTAAATAAGTGTTTAGAATAAAACATATGATATTCAAAATGTATACAGTGCATGCAAGACATGTTTTTGAGGAGGTTTTCTTCATAATCACTCATCCAAACTTTAATACACAACAGTAAATATGTTTTTTCATTGTGTGAATACCAGCCTTGTGTACACTCGTGTGGTCTTTAAAAATAGGCAACAGATATTTTTCAGTTTTGAAGAGAAGTAATCGGGATACATTTCCTATCAGTTGCAGTGAGTATTCATAGGTATCCACTCTCTTTAGGGTCCTCAGCCAATATTGAAATATTTCTAGGATGAGACAGCCTTGCTTGATGAGGATCACTCTTTGTTCCGTTCCTATAAACTCTTGCCATCATACCAAATGTGAGAGTTAAATGAACACATTATATCCTCCTGTTTTTGTTTTAGTTATTCATTCATCATTACATCATTGAACATTAGCACCCGTTTGTTACACTTGCTCAATTAAGCACTGGGCAATATGCCTACAAACAACTCACAAGTTATGACTCGAAAGAGATCTAATGCTTTGTTATTCTCTTTTTTTTAATAAGCTTTATTAAATATTTTGACAAATACAATGAAATACATAAGCATAATCCACACAAGAGTTAATTTATTTTTTTATATTTCAATAATTTTATTGAATTTTCAATCAAGAAAAACAAAATTCTGAATATAACTGTAATGCCCTGTGAATCTCCCACCTTCTGTGAGCTGGCAACCCCCAATCTCCACCGCCGCTTCCACCTTTAGTAAAGCCCCCGTTCGCCAGGATGTGCGATATGCCTTGCCGGACATGGTTGCCCCCAGGCAGGAGAATAGTCAGAAACTAGCCAAAGGTCAAACTGGGTGGTCAGAGGTATGCGGTATCCAAAGGGGTCAGACAAAGATCAAAGTCAGGCAAAAGGGTCGGATGGTCAAACAAAGCCGGGTCAGTCTCGAGAATAGCACAGATAGCGTCACACCCTGAGCAACACTAGCTGTAATGGGCAAAAAGGTCAGGGCTGAACTTTATTTAAAGGATAACTGGCCAATAGGAGTGAGGGGAATAACATGAGTGATTGGTGCAGCTATGATTTACTACATGATTGGAACTGATCCCAGGGGCTGGACTGCCCTGGCCAGTCAGGCTGTCCAGCTCCTGAGACCCTAATGTGTGTGTTATCACTTTAATTAGACAGAGCAGCATCTGCTGCGAGCCGCTCTCTGTCAAAATGCTGCCCATACATCTGCAGGGGAGCAAGGGAGGCAGACAGGGTGGCTCACCACACTCTCTGACTTCTGAGAGTGGCGAGCGTGCCCTGCTCCAGACAGCCAGGGAACGCCGTGCCGGTTGGGAGACGCTAGTCGCGGGTCCCCCGGAACAGGTGAGTTTCTCACAACATTAGAATATGCATTGTATGAATTGCAGAAAAGGTAACAGAAAAATGGAAATATAAGCTTTTCTGACTGTTAATCACCTAAATACAGTATTAATAATATTTTTAATAGATTAGCATAGTATTAATCATAAAACTAAACAAAATATATCTAGATATCAGCCATTTAAATCAAAATAGAGAGCACAATTTATAACAAACAATAAATAAATAGTACTAAGAAGAATATGGAGAATTAAAGATCTCAGAGCCCAATTAGCAATGGCCAATTTAGCTTCCGAACAAGCATTGAAAATACATGTATTGGGAAATCTAGAAATCCCCACAACAGGTTTATTTACTAAGGCAACCAATGGTGATTTTTCCACCACTTTTCTCAGTAACCTTGCTTATAATACCAAATACTTGGTTCCAAACCTTTACCACCTTAGGGCATTTCCCCAATATATGAAACATATCACCCACCTGTCCACAATTTCTGAAACATAAAGGCGAAATATTAGGGTATATATTTACCAACCTACTGGGGAACATATACCAACAAGTAAATACCTTCATATAATCCCAAGTCAACGAGTTAAACACTTTATGTAAATCTAATTAAATCATAGCCCTTCTTGCTCTGCCTTAATCCCAATGAATTTGAACTGCAGAAATCAAATCAATTACTCTTTTGGTCTCATCCAAGGACTGCCTTTCTAGTATAAAACCCTCCTTATCAAGTTGAACATACTGAACCAGAAAGGAGTTAAGGTCTAATGACAATATTTTAGTAAGAAGCTTCAAGTCAGTATTTATCAGGAAAATGGGTCTATAGATATTACAGTCTCCTGGACCTTTTTTTAACTTTGGGAGGACACTAACGTGTGCTTTATTTAAATCTCCAAGCGAGTAAACCAGAAAACAAGATGGATGATAGAATTTGTAGGAATCTTTTATAATAAATGTTAGTAAAACAAAAAGGTCCAGGAGCCTTGGAGCCCTTCACTTGCTTTATTGCCATATTGATCTCCTCTTCCTCTTTAGCTCTTACTAAAATATCCTTACGAACCTCTGATAATTGAGGAAATAAGATACCTTGAACAAAATCACCTGCTTTAGATTTATCAAAAGAAGTAGGAGCAGCATATCAATTATACAATTTGAAAAATTAAATTAGGATTATTACTGGATTACTAGTATATTTCCCTGTAGATAATCTAAGTTTAGGGAAGGACATAATTTGCTTTCCGGGGGCTAATCTCCTTGCCAAAAGTGACCCTATTGTATCTCCTTGGTGCTCCTTCAGGTTGTAAGTATGAGGTTTAACTCCAGTCTAGTCTGGTTAACTTTATATAAAAGATCTTTGTGTGAATTTGGTTTATAATTTTCACATAGTTTAGTTTAGTCATTTAATAATCAGAAGCCTTATTTTGACCAAACAAATGGGCTAATTATTTTTCCAGCTCAGTGTTTATTTCAGGATCACTAATAAGGATTTATTTAGTCTCCATCTCAAAGAACATGGCTTAGGACCTATATCATTAAAGTCCGCAACCACTGGGAAATGATCAGCCCAAGAGACTTCCTTTATAGAACAAGAATACATTGGGAGTTAATCTAGATCTATTAAAATATGGTTTATTCTAGAAAATCTATGGTGACCCTGAGTTAGGAAAAATTTGGATCAAATTATCTCTTAACATTATATTTGTATGCCCTCTTACAGCTGCCAAGAATTGCTCCTTACTTTGATAGCAATGTGGTCTTACTATTATATCTGTCGGTGCTCCATCTTGTCTAGGTGCTGTGAGTGCCCTATGAACCCTATCAATGACTAGCTGACCTTTATCTGCATGAGGTAAAATAGCTTTTATCAGTTCTTTTATGGCCAAATCTAAATCTTTGATGGATTCTAGCTGTGAAAAACCAACTGAATCTCTGTCACTAGATGAAGCTCTGGAAACTGCTGCCATTGAAGCTTCTGAGTCAGAAGATTTCTTCTCTGGTAAAATATTCATTGTTTTTTGTGTCTTAGCTGTGGACTGTTGGCTTAGTAACCATGCTGTGGCTTTCTGTCCCAGACAGCACCATTACAGTCGTCACTACGGAACCTGTCCCCACACAATGTTGGTGGTGTTGCTGGGGGATTATTGACATGGACACTTAGTTTACCTCAGAAAAGTCTAAATATTCTTATGCTACTGTGCAAGGCACTTTGTCTCGGGTCGCATTATAAATCTTTTTATGCCTGCAGGGGGCAGAGCTCCTGAATCATGTGACCACCATGTTCAGGCCCATGCATGCCCTCTCCTCATGCAGATTTAAAGCAGTCAATTGTATATTGTACTTAAAAAAGCAGACTGTCAAGCTGACAGCTAGGATAGAAAGTGGATGTAGGGGTCGTGTGAGCTACTTGCAAATCCAATCATATTTATGTGGGCTCTTCTAGAGATGACTATGTGGTTAGGAGAATATGGAAAACCCTTCCTTAACCTTCCTGTGGAGTTAAAATAAAATAATCTGGTTGCTCCAATTACCTTGTTCTGATTGCTTTTCTTAATTTAAAGCAGACCTAATGTCAAAATGATCACAATCTGCTCGATCTGCTAAAAACCTGAAAAATTGACAAAATATTGACCTCCACATTCCTGCAGCCACTTCATGCTTTTACTTTCTTTTTTTAAGATTCAGATACATACATTGCTTCTCTGTTCGATAATAGAAATGTGTAAAATCTAAAAATGTTAATTATAAATATATATATATATATATATATATATATATATATATATATATATATGATCATTTCAGACGCAGACCCAATTTTAAGTCGAACTGTGTTCCTGGGTGACACTAAAATAATTTTTACAAATTCAAATTCAGCCAAGGGCTATGTGTTCCAGTTGAGTATAACCAGGTTGGAGCTGCGGGGTATTTAAATTAATTATTTAAATGTCTGCACTGAGTTAGGAGATGGAGAGCCAAAGCCACATGACACTATGAAGCATTTCCATTCGGAGACACAGGCCTTTGCAATTTCTGTTCCCATCTTTTACAGAGACCAGTGCTTGACCAGGTGAGTATAGCTAACTGTGGGAATAGGAGCGCCATAACATTTCTCACCCATCCCTGTACTTTATTTTTGCCTGGTTCAAGAGAAGCCATAAAATACACACAGGCCACTTCAGTCTGACATTTTCCTCTTTATCCAATGCTGTTGCTGTGTCTGTGGCTCCATGGCAAAAGTCACCAAGCTGAGTCTCTGAGGACACATTGGTGTCAACTGTAAGGAGCTCCTCTGAGGCGTGCTGTTAGATACTATTCTGTCCATATCTGAACTGGCAGTACCAACTCCCTGTGCAGTTAACTGGTCACCAAGACCAAAAATCAGCCCAAGATATGAATGTCCAGCTTACATTCCAACTCAATCCCCACCCCCAATGTTCTTTCTAGCCAGTCAACAAGCACATTCCCTGGCTAGGCTATAGCACTGCATTGACAGGTTATGGGCAGATATGGTCATTCTTAACTTAATGGTACTGAAGCATTAGTATTATAGAGATAATCTGGTGGTGGTGGTGGGGGTGGTTGGGATCCCCACTCCCATGATGCTGAATCAATAGCTTTTGGGGGAGAACAGTGGTTGAGTTTTTTTTTGTCTGGTTGGGTACATGGACTGGGTATCAGAGACTAGAGGATGGCAGGAAATGAAGGGGGTTGTTACAAAAAAAAAGAAAAAGGCCCAGTGGAAATTATATCAAGCCTCCATATTGCCATATTGTTGTTGTGTTTGCTGTTTGCGGCGCCACCGCCGGCCACAGCACCCACTACAACGCTAGGTAAGAGTGCTTCTGTGCAATCTGACATATTGCCATATTGCTGCTGATCATGGCCCACCCCCAAAACTGTCCCTGACTCTCTGGGCCCCCTTTGGTGATTTGGGCCTAGCAAGTCAGTCCTATTGTCAGGTCGCATTTTCGACAGTAATGATTAGTCACCATGAAGAGCTTTTGGCTGTGTTTCTCTGCTGCCCATCTACAGCATTCAACCTTACACCACCACCCTATCAGCAATCAATCTTGTGGTGCCAGTAGCAGCAGTCTATATTTGGAGAACAAACATACATCTTGTGTATCTACTTTTTATTCCTTTGCTTTGTACCTCTGTCATCCAATTTGAACCACAAAGCCCCCTTCACCAAGCCCTTGCTACACTCTATATACTCCTACTATCCATAATCTGTGCCCCTGTATGGCAACCCTTTGTTTACATCCTTAATTGTGACTCACTCCATGCTGGAAGTCACTTACCTACCAGTAGGCACTTGACTTTATTGCCACCATTCTGGGCATAGATCACTTTTTTCAAAGTTACAGATACATACATCAGTCTACCATATCAAGTGCACTGTTAGCATAAATTGCTAGTTGATCCTATAAACCACTGATGAGGATATTTGTTCCAAAGAAGGAGGGAAGTGCTTGGCAATAATACGCCATGGCTGTCAGAAATTAGCGGAAGGAGGTCTGTGGCACAGAAAACGTATTAGTGTCACCTTAACCAGAGGTGTAAAGGGTAAGTCCACATTTGATTGAATAAAAGTGTATATTGTACCCAAATCCTGAAGGTACTGAGCTGTTCTAGGATTTTTTTAAATTGTTTCATATGTTAGTAAATGTGTGTACAGGGCTTACTTCACTTTTCTTGGTGTACAGACTTGGTGTACGTTGGCAATAGCAACAGATTGCAGGTAGTGAGAACTGCTTTCATAAAACACATTTAGTAATATAGGAAAAATAAAAAAAATACTGTGTCTAAATGGACTTATCTTTTAAGGAAACATTATTAAAGAGGAAGCCTAAGATTTTTGTTCCCCAAAGCCACCCCTCCCTCCCCTTGTGGTAAGCCCAATTGGGGCATTAAAATAATGAAACATCTTCTTCCCCTGATGCCCGGGAGGGGCAGGGCTCTGCATGGCAACTGTAGACTTCAGTAGACTTCAGTACGGGTGAGAGACCAGTACAGTCACATTGGTGCATCCACATGCAAGATCTTAGATGTGGGTGCACCACTAGCCACTGAGCTTTCTTTGTTCGTCTGATGTTCTGCATCTTACTTGATTGTCAGAACAAGTGCCATACTGTCTGGACCTGAGTGACGGACAGCCACTACATGATCTTCAGTAACAGCAGCTAGAGTACACCCTCTACATTGACTGCAAAGGAGAGGGTGTACCAAGACTTGCAGCGGGGCTCAATCTGTTGATTGACTCAGAGGACAAAAGGTGAGTATAATGTTTTGTTTAGCCTAGAAAAATGAAGTTACTGTAGTGAACCGCATGTCCTTTTTATGTACTATGAACAGCTCATTCTCATATATACTTTCCAAATCAACGCCAATATGGCTGCTCCCACCATAGTAATGTAACCATATGAATATTTAAAGTGATTTTCCAGGCAGCTCAACAAATCAAATGTTATTGTTATAGTCACCTTTTTCCCCCCAAAGATGATCATTGCTAGTTAGACACCTTGGATCTTACCAGATCAACAGATTGAGCCCCTGTGCAGGGTCTTGATACAACGCCTCCATTGCAGTCAATGTAGTGAGGGCTCTGGCTGCTGTGACTGAAGATCAAGGGGTGGCTATTCTGACGATCAGGTAACATACAGAAGATCAGATTAACAAAGAAAGATCAGTGGCAGGTGCTGCACCCACATCCAAGATGGAGTACATAAGTCTCCACATTTACTTACCTCATGGCTGATTATCATTGCAGGCTATTATGGGAAACCCTGTCACATAATTTTTGCTGAATCAGCAATATTCTGATTAGAACTGTAGCCCTCATCTGCAGTGCAACACTACATGTAACATAAATAAGGCTGATTTATTAGCTCTATTTTACAATCTAAAAATGACTGTTTTGGTTGGATTCCTTTAAATGAAATGAGAGAAATAGGTAGTAATGTGAACGTATAAATGTGCGCAGGAATATTGGAATTATTGCGGCTGGCTACATCCTGGGAGTAATAGTAACAAAGTCTACTTGAAACTGCTGACGCTTGTGAAGATGTTAGCACACAGCAGAGAAGGGGTTAGTGCAGCTGCCACGTGTGTACAGACTGGAGTCCCCAGGCTTCAGTGAGTGACAGTTTGGGAGAGAGATAGCTATATGGTTCCCAGGCCTCAGGGGAATAAACTAGCATTCAAACATTAGGCTTAGTCCCCGAGCGAGAAGCTGTTGCCGGATATAGCCTTGCTACTGCTCACAAAGATGCAGCACATTAAAGTGAAAGCCTCTATGTAGCAAGCGCTGGCTAATGAACGATCTAATCTTCATTTTTACAAAGTGATTTTTATAAATGATAATAGACATGTGGTCTGTTTTATATTGTAAAGTAATGTTCTTATTTTTTTGATAAATATATCAATGTTATAGTGCTATTTTAACACTCAAACACATACATAGGAGGGCTTAATCTTTAGACTTTGAAGAGTCTCCTCACCACAACTGAGTGATATTTACTAAAACATAGAGAGCTTCTCCACCCCAACATACAGATGCCCTAAAAAGTGATGCACAAATCTCTTTTTAGGGAACATGGCAGGAATTACAGATCACAGGTTAGCTATAATAATAATAATAATAATTGGGCACAGAAATGTACACTATACATCAGAGCAGCTTCTAGGCATAATAGTTCACAGTGCAGTGAAAAACTCTGCCCCCTCCCCACCCATCTTATGTTGCTGCTGCTGTCCCATACAGGTAGGTGCTATGCTGTGCCTGCAGGCAGGGGTGCGCCTACAATGAGGCCATGTCAGACAGCCACCTCAGGCGACACTGCAGGAGCTGTGGTCTTTTTCTTTTTTTGGCTATCCCCTTGATGGGTCATCAGAACTCAGGTGTGCCACAAATTGGGGACTCAGCTTCTGTGGTCCCACTCTTATCATAAGAAGGAGCTTGGCATAGAGGTGCACTGCTGTATTGGGGATGAATGGCAAATTCTGGGGGAGGGGAACTTTGCATTACTTGCCTCAAGCAGCAGAGAAGCTAGGCCAATATGTGTGGACGATGTGGCTTGCAGCACCAAGAGTGGCCCTGACCTATCTGTGATAAACAAGAGACTCTTGTCTTTTGTGTTCTATTGTAAATAAATAGCTCCTCACAGGCCACGACCACCCTCCGGCCCAACTTCTCATAGCAGAGCTGCGGGAAAACTTTTACACAGCAGCACACTACAGTGGGAAAGCCACTTTTCTCTCTTCCTTTGGACCTAACCCTTACAGATTCTCTATGTCTTCTTCTGGCCTCCTAGCTCTTCTATGCCTCCATCTTGCCCCACCCTTTCTGTGCCTTAGACTTGGCTGATGTCCTGTACACCTGAACAGGGGGTAGTGATACACACACACTTACTATTCATATGGGAAATAGAAGATGGCACAAGTGTCTACTATGGTGCATAGCAAAGGCCACAAAGAATTGGAGGCTAGGTTATACTATGAGGGAACAAATCACTCACCTGGCATAGACAGACATATTCAGGAATGTCTGGTCTGGACTCCCGAATACTGGATACTGTTAACGTATATAGGAGGGAAAACTCAACCAAATATTTTGGCCATTTTTATCTAGTAATTGAAAAAAATAGGCCAGCGTACCAGACATTAGGGCTAATAATCCAGGCCTAAGAGGCCAAGCTGCTTGACTCTGACCTGCAATAGTACAACCCCTTCTGCACAGGTCTGGAGCTCTTGCAGGGGTGCCCCCAAAGACATCCTCAACTCTCTGCTGGGAATGGAGCCTCACAATTGGTCATCAGGGGTCACGTGGGTGCGAGTCACGTCCTCGGAACAGGATGCTGAAAGGTCCCATCCACGTGACTGCTGGCTGGCAATCGCGGGGCTGCATTTCCGGCCTAGAATTAAAGGACAGGTAAGAATTGCAGGCATTCTGGGGGGTGATGTGCGGGGGGGGCTCCAGCATTTTGGATGCCCCACCAAGCCTGTTTTATTGCAGCCAGACATGTCCCAACACCCGTAAGCAGTCAAAATGGTGTTGGTCCACTTTCAGGGTGGCTCTTCTCCGGCTCTGAAAGTGTACCAGCCCCTATGCCCTTCAGCATAGGCCTTAAACTAGTCCAGGGGTACCCCTCAGGGCCCATGGTGATATGTACAGTCCAGCCCTGATTCATTCAGGGGTTCCTGAGCATTTTTTATTCTAGTTTACAGTGATACAGTAACCTTGTGCATGAAACGTTTAACTATATGAATAGTAGACTGGAGGTCCGAAACCATCTGAGGGTTTAGGTTGACCAAAGATTTTATAGGGCTGGAATTCCGCTTTTACAGAACTGTGACCTGATTTCTCCTTAAAATGTTTTTTAGTGTACTATCTGTAATGTGGCACACACACACACACACACAGACACACACACACACACGCAGATACACACACACACACACACACACACACACACACACACACACACGTTTTGTCTGCATTTAAAGCAAACTACATATACTCAATTCATTTAACATAATTTTATAATGTTCTGAACAATTTCTATTTTGATTTTGATCATTTATGGATCAGTGACATCTAAACTCTCCATATGCGGCCAATGACTGCAAATAGGTTTAAAAGGGGAGATGTAATGATCAAGACAGTTTTCTCATTAAATATACATTCCATTGTTTATATTCATATATGTAAGTATTGACTTTTTACTATACGGTGCCACCCAATGTATGCTGAAAAATCATAACAATATATACAATAGTCCTGGAATAAATTCAATGACTGTAAGTACTGAGATAAGGAGGCTTCACAATAAACATTTGTACGTTCAAAAAGTATCCATTTATTTTCCATACTGACATCTTTCATTAGTTTTACAATGTGTAAGCTGGCATCCACATATGCATTTAAAGAGACACTAACATCCAAAAAAACACAATTATTTTTTTAATAGATAGGGACAGCCATTAGGAAATTGAAAACTATTTTAGATATTTTAAAATAATTAGGCAACATACTAAAATTTTAATTATATGTAAATGGCAGCAATAGTGATATTATTTACTGGCTAACTCTATAGAGTGAATTCACACACCTTTATGCCACACTAGGTTTTATGAGTTTTTCCCTCGGTACAAATTAATAAAAATATTGCACAGCTAAATATGGTGCTGAATTGCACTATGGAAAAAAATAATAAGATAAACTGCTTATTATTTATTTATTATACTCACAATGCTGAATCAAGTCTATAGTAGTTTAAGATATGCATTTATTTATCAGCGGCATCAGCTATGCCAGTGACAGTTACTAACTGTGACCTGCTTCACTCATGCATGGTTCCCTTCGATAGTGTCAGGTAGTGTCCTATCTATCATCAGCTCCCAGACAAGACCATGCTCTCACCCTGCATTGTGTGGCGTTATCCAATAGCTTTCAGTGAGCTGGGATGGCTGGTGCATGTGCCATGGGATCCCTTGGCTGTTTGGAATTGCTTTTGTATGCATTTTCTTTTGAGCTGCAAACTTGTCTTTGAATGTCTTTCAAGTGTTCCCAATGCTATTCCAATTTTTTTATTTTTAAGCTGCCATCAACCCAAGAAATAAAAAAACGAGGATTACAACAGGCGCTGAATGCTGCGAATCCCCTTCTGACAGCGCCCGTACGGGCTCTGTGTTTTTTCTTAATTAATTTGTAACTTTTCTTGAACTCCTAGCCTGCTCGAGGGGTTGCTAGCGCATTGGCTTTTAACAACCTTGTGCTAGCGCCCAGTGGCTGGCTGGGAGCGAGCGAATGCAGAGTGCTGCCTGTCTCCAGGCGGCTCTGCAGTGCGGCCGCAGAGAGCGTCCCCCAAGAGACTCTCATTTAGCGCTTGCAGGAAAATAAAATAGGGCTCTGAGGTTCATTAGTGTCTGTGACATCAGGCCCATTTTAACAACGCAGACTGCATTTTTTTTTTTCAAGGGCTAGCGCCAGGTAGTGCATCGTAGTGGCAGGCGAACGCTGGGCACTGTACGCAATACCACATTTATGAAGGCGATTCTGGTGAGTGACTCTAACAGCGCCATGTAGCATCCGATTCATCATTACAGGCGGCTCAGCATATAGCGCCGACGCTCTAGCTCCCAGAGTGGCAGGTATTACCTGTCGCTCTCCCAAACATTTCAATGAACATTCCGTTTCTTCTGTTTACATTTTTTTTTCTTTTTTTCGCTCAAATCATTAGGTTACCTCTCCTGGCCTAGAAAAATTAATTTTTCTTTATGCAGAATTGTCATTACAGGTCAGACATTAAAGTATTAATGTCACAATGCTACAACACTGTCATTCCATGTGTTTTCGCTTTGTTACTGGTGGATATGTGTTCAAATGCAGACTTTAATCACACAGCATCTGGCGCTCTATGCTACAGCGACCAGAGTTAGAGCGCCGACGCTGTATGTGTGGCCTTTTTTGATAAATATGGTGTGGAGCACCGAGAGTCGGATGCACTGAGCTGGCGCTACCTCTCGCTCGCTGCAGTTATACTGATGTTAGATCGTCCAATATTCATCACATTTATCAATGGGGACCAGGTTACTACAGCGACTGAGGCACTGTGTTACAGCGTCCGATACCCGCCTAGGCCCTTATTTATGAAGGAATAGCGACAGGTAGCGACTGGTGAGCGGCCGGTACCTGGCGCTCTCCAATGCATTTCAATGGAACAATCTTTAAATATTAATAATTAATAGTAATTAATGTTTTTTTTTTTTTTTAAATGTGAAAAATTCTGTGACCACTTCTGCCATGTTAGATATTATTTTTTAAGGAAAAAAAAATAAATAAAAAATTTGTGCAGAATTGATATTACAGGTCTGATATTAATGTATTCATATTACAAAATTATTTAAAAAACTTGTTTTTTTTTGTTTCCAAAAATATGGTTGTTTGGGGCTTAAAAAACTACTTTTAACCCATCGCCTCCAGCGCTCTGGGGTTTAAACATGCATTTCACAGCGCAAGAATTTTTTGAGCGTGATTTGTTAATGAATATGGCGGGAGCCGGTCGCTCTGACCAGTCGCTATCATGCGCTCCCATACAGCGCGGAACCTGTCAAATAGCGACTCCTCACCCAATATTCAACATTATGGCAAACCGACTGAGTCGGTTCAACTACCGAACAACGGCCAAGCACAGCGACTACTAGCGGGCGCTCTGAAAATGCCGCTACAGTCGCTCAACTGTCGCTACCTGCCGCTATTAATGAATCGGCCTCTTACAGTGTCTACTAGCGCTCGCTCTAAGCGTGGCTATACAGGCGCTCATCTGCCGATACCTGGCGTTAGTAGTGAATTAGCCTCCAAGTGTTACTGTCCAGATGGGGAACTTTAAATTAGATTAAGTAAAGTTGAAGAGGGGGATTTAAACTTACATGAAACTTTGAATAAACAGAACAATGTTTTGTTTGTTTTGATCATAGAATATCCCATATAGATTCCTGAACCCTTTATCAGCAGTCAGGCTGGTTTCTCACCACAATCACTAGTGTTTAGCGTGTTGAGGGCATTTGGACTAGCGCTTTCCGCTCACATGGAGTGGAATTGCAAGTGCTGCGCTCTTAAGCTGCTGCTGGCAAGGCGTTTGCAGAGCAATGCGATCACTTTGCAAACGCCAAATGTGGAAATCAAGGCTCCCATAGCAGGCAGCGTTTTACTGGCAGTTGCAGGACAATCACCAGGGGCATAACTATAATGGGTGCCGGGATGCGACTGCACCAAAGCGCAGATGTCAGGGGGGCCCATCAATGTAGCTCCTCCACCTTATTTATCAGACCTGTGCTCACTTGGCGTCATTTCGAGAAAGGAAGCACCATTTGTCTCTTGACAGGGCCATATTTATTTTTCCCCGTAACATTTAGTTATGCAACTGGTGATCACTGGAGTCCTGGTGTGAAACTAACCTTAGTGGGAGTCATTGAATGAAATTTGTGCCACTATGTTGTTTTGTGTAAAAATGTGTGACTGCAAGAAGGTTTTACAGGCTGGTATTTTTATCTCTTGAGTTTTTGAAAACATATCAATAATAATACATGTGATTTTCTGCTTACATTAATAAGCTAACACTGTACACATGTTTGCTAGTACTACTGCTTAAAGTGGACCATCACCCTCGGGTGATCGGGCCGATCACCTCCCTCCCCGCGGGACATCCGAGATCGGGATGTCCCGCGGGGTGAAACCCCCCCAAAACCCCCTTACCGCCCCGCGCCGGCCGTCTTGACGCGCGGGAGGCAGCGGCGGAGGAGCCACGGACAAGCGGCTGTCAAATCGCTTGTCCGTCGGCGCTGGGAGCGGGGAGAGGTGAGTTTTTCTTGGGGTTCGGGGGGGTTTCACACAGCGGGGCACCCCGATCGGGGGTGCCCCACCGAAGTGGACCAAGACCCAGGATAGTCAAAATCCTGGGTGTTGGTCCACTTTAAATCAAAATCAACGATTCACTGTTAAAACTAAACTGACAATATTGCCCCTTTAAAACTGTTTAAAAAAATGACAGCAATAAGTTATGAACTACAATGCTAATCTGGGGTCATAGCTTCTACAATTGCTACTTGCCATCAATAAATTCCAACATGACAAGGTGAAGGTTGCTCTGTCAAACAGCTACGTGAAAATGTTTAAGCTATGAAAATACTTCATGTAGTGGTTTTGCCTGGGGACACTAACACTGGCAGTTCCTTGGGAAAATAACTACCTGGTTCTACAACCTAACAAAAGAAGGAAAGTTAAACAAAATTTGACTCATATACAGGCTTACAGTAGAACCTTCTAAATGTGTAGCAATAGACTGTACTACCATTACAACTATAATACTATTTGTATAACAACTTGTACGAATGATCTTTCTCCTTTGGTTCTATGTACCCAATGACTCATAAAACTCATTTAAGCAGGAACATCAGACCTAAAATTAAAATGGCCCGTTTCCCCCCATCAGCCCTTACTTACCTTTTGGATTGCCTGCTGCGGCAACATCTGGCTGCTTCAGGGTCTGATCCTCACCTCGCCACCCACTTAGCCATTGCTAACTGACAACTACAAGACTCCTTTATAAGCTTGCATTTGAATTTCTGTGAATTATTGTGTGCCAATGGCTGGCACTTCACCTACTCTAACTTTCCTCCCAAGCACCTTTTTTTGGGCCATATCTAAAAAGATGGTGATTAGGGATGAGCGAATCGATCCGGACGAACCCGGATTCGATCCGAATTTCAGGAAAAATTCGATTCGGATCGAATCCGAATTTCCCCGCGATTCGATCACTCGAAGTTTTCCTTTAACATCCATTCATTTACATTACAGGCATTCTAAGATGGCGGGCGGGACATGTCTGGACATGTATCCCGCGCCAGTGCAAGCTGGGGCAGTCACATGCAGCCTATCAGCAGCCAGCAAGCCCGGTGACGTCACACAGCGGTATTTAACGGCGGCCATCTTGCTTTTCCTCATTTCTCTATTGCATTCGTGACAGACAGACAGAACGCTGTGTAGCTGAGGCAGTTAGACAGGCTGGAGACAGGCTGGAGACAGGGACAGACAGGGACAGACAGGGACAGGCTGGAGACAGGCAGGAGACAGGCAGGAGACAGACAGGAGACAGACAGAAAGCCAGGGAAAGGTAGGAAAAACGGAGCTGGCTGACAGGGAGATTTTTTTTTTTTCATCCAGCCTTTGTTAGCGTTTTCAGGCTGCTTATAGTAACTAACTGTGCATATATACTGAACTGATCTTAAGTCTGCTGTGAGGCATCCCATTCTGTGACTAAAGCAGCCTCTGTTTAAGACCATATAAGCATTTGCTCTAATCATATTTGAAATTAGGCCTGATAAAGACACTTTTGCTGGCCAAAGCACTACTGTACCCTGGCAGCTCGATTCCTGCCCGGGGCATCCCATTCTGTGACTAAAGCAGCCTCTGTTTAAGACCATATAAGCATTTGCTCTAATCATATTTGAAATTAGGCCTGATAAAGACACTTTTGCTGGCCAAAGCACTACTGTACCCTGGCAGCTCGATTCCTGCCCGGGGCATCCCATTCTGTGACTAAAGCAGCCTCTGTTTAAGACCATATAAGCATTTGCTCTAATCATATTTGAAATTAGGCCTGATAAAGACACTTTTGCTGGCCAAAGCACTACTGTACCCTGGCAGCTCGATTCCTGCCCGGGGCATCCCATTCTGTGACTAAAGCAGCCTCTGTTTAAGACCATATAAGCATTTGCTCTAATCATATTTGAAATTAGGCCTGATAAAGACACTTTTGCTGGCCAAAGCACTACTGTACCCTGGCAGCTCGATTCCTGCCCGGGGCATCCCATTCTGTGACTAAAGCAGCCTCTGTTTAAGACCATATAAGCATTTGCTCTAATCATATTTGAAATTAGGCCTGATAAAGACACTTTTGCTGGCCAAAGCACTACTGTACCCTGGCAGCTCGATTCCTGCCCGGGGCATCCCATTCTGTGACTAAAGCAGCCTCTGTTTAAGACCATATAAGCATTTGCTCTAATCATATTTGAAATTAGGCCTGATAAAGACACTTTTGCTGGCCAAAGCACTACTGTACCCTGGCAGCTCGATTCCTGCCCGGGGCATCCCATTCTGTGACTAAAGCAGCCTCTGTTTAAGACCATATAAGCATTTGCTCTAATCATATTTGAAATTAGGCCTGATAAAGACACTTTTGCTGGCCAAAGCACTACTGTACCCTGGCAGCTCGATTCCTGCCCGGGGCATCCCATTCTGTGACTAAAGCAGCCTCTGTTTAAGACCATATAAGCATTTGCTCTTATCATATTTGAAATTAGGCCTGATAAAGACACTTTTGCTGGCCAAAGCACTACTGTACCCTGGCAGCTCGATTCCTGCCCGGGGCATCCCTTTCTGTGACTAAAGCAGCCTCTGTTTAAGACCATATAAGCATTTGCTCTAATCATATTTGAAATTAGGCCTGATAAAGACACTTTTGCTGGCCAAAGCACTACTGTACCCTGGCAGCTCGATTCCTGCCCGGGGCATCCCATTCTGTGACTAAAGCAGCCTCTGTTTAAGACCATATAAGCATTTGCTCTAATCATATTTGAAATTAGGCCTGATAAAGACACTTTTGCTGGCCAAAGCACTACTGTACCCTGGCAGCTCGATTGCTGCCCGGGGCATCCCATTCTGTGACTAAAGCAGCCTCTGTTTAAGACCATATAAGCATTTGCTCTAATCATATTTGAAATTAGGCCTGATAAAGACACTTTTGCTGGCCAAAGCACTACTGTACCCTGGCAGCTCGATTCCTGCCCGGGGCATCCCATTCTGTGACTAAAGCAGCCTCTGTTTAAGACCATATAAGCATTTGCTCTAATCATATTTGAAATTAGGCCTGATAAAGACACTTTTGCTGGCCAAAGCACTACTGTACCCTGGCAGCTCGATTCCTGCCCGGGGCATCCCATTCTGTGACTAAAGCAGCCTCTGTTTAAGACCATATAAGCATTTGCTCTAATCATATTTGAAATTAGGCCTGATAAAGACACTTTTGCTGGCCAAAGCACTACTGTACCCTGGCAGCTCGATTCCTGCCCGGGGCATCCCATTCTGTGACTAAAGCAGCCTCTGTTTAAGACCATATAAGCATTTGCTCTAATCATATTTGAAATTAGGCCTGATAAAGACACTTTTGCTGGCCAAAGCACTACTGTACCCTGGCAGCTCGATTCCTGCCCGGGGCATCCCATTCTGTGACTAAAGCAGCCTCTGTTTAAGACCATATAAGCATTTGCTCTAATCATATTTGAAATTAGGCCTGATAAAGACACTTTTGCTGGCCAAAGCACTACTGTACCCTGGCAGCTCGATTCCTGCCCGGGGCATCCCATTCTGTGACTAAAGCAGCCTCTGTTTAAGACCATATAAGCATTTGCTCTAATCATATTTGAAATTAGGCCTGATAAAGACACTTTTGCTGGCCAAAGCACTACTGTACCCTGGCAGCTCGATTCCTGCCCGGGGCATCCCATTCTGTGACTAAAGCAGCCTCTGTTTAAGACCATATAAGCATTTGCTCTAATCATATTTGAAATTAGGCCTGATAAAGACACTTTTGCTGGCCAAAGCACTACTGTACCCTGGCAGCTCGATTCCTGCCCGGGGCATCCCATTCTGTGACTAAAGCAGCCTCTGTTTAAGACCATATAAGCATTTGCTCTAATCATATTTGAAATTAGGCCTGATAAAGACACTTTTGCTGGCCAAAGCACTACTGTACCCTGGCAGCTCGATTCCTGCCCGGGGCATCCCATTCTGTGACTAAAGCAGCCTCTGTTTAAGACCATATAAGCATTTGCTCTTATCATATTTGAAATTAGGCCTGATAAAGACACTTTTGCTGGCCAAAGCACTACTGTACCCTGGCAGCTCGATTCCTGCCCGGGGCATCCCATTCTGTGACTAAAGCAGCCTCTGTTTAAGACCATATAAGCATTTGCTCTAATCATATTTGAAATTAGGCCTGATAAAGACACTTTTGCTGGCCAAAGCACTACTGTACCCTGGCAGCTCGATTCCTGCCCGGGGCATCCCATTCTGTGACTAAAGCAGCCTCTGTTTAAGACCATATAAGCATTTGCTCTAATCATATTTGAAATTAGGCCTGATAAAGACACTTTTGCTGGCCAAAGCACTACTGTACCCTGGCAGCTCGATTCCTGCCCGGGGCATCCCATTCTGTGACTAAAGCAGCCTCTGTTTAAGACCATATAAGCATTTGCTCTAATCATATTTGAAATTAGGCCTGATAAAGACACTTTTGCTGGCCAAAGCACTACTGTACCCTGGCAGCTCGATTCCTGCCCGGGGCATCCCATTCTGTGACTAAAGCAGCCTCTGTTTAAGACCATATAAGCATTTGCTCTAATCATATTTGAAATTAGGCCTGATAAAGACACTTTTGCTGGCCAAAGCACTACTGTACCCTGGCAGCTCGATTCCTGCCCGGGGCATCCCATTCTGTGACTAAAGCAGCCTCTGTTTAAGACCATATAAGCATTTGCTCTTATCATATTTGAAATTAGGCCTGATAAAGACACTTTTGCTGGCCAAAGCACTACTGTACCCTGGCAGCTCGATTCCTGCCCGGGGCATCCCATTCTGTGACTAAAGCAGCCTCTGTTTAAGACCATATAAGCATTTGCTCTTATCATATTTGAAATTAGGCCTGATAAAGACACTTTTGCTGGCCAAAGCACTACTGTACCCTGGCAGCTCGATTCCTGCCCAGGGCATCCCATTCTGTGACTAAAGCAGCCTCTGTTTAAGACCATATAAGCATTTGCTCTAATCATATTTGAAATTAGGCCTGATAAAGACACTTTTGCTGGCCAAAGCACTACTGTACCCTGGCAGCTCGATTCCTGCCCGGGGCATCCCATTCTGTGACTAAAGCAGCCTCTGTTTAAGACCATATAAGCATTTGCTCTAATCATATTTGAAATTAGGCCTGATAAAGACACTTTTGCTGGCCAAAGCACTACTGTACCCTGGCAGCTCGATTCCTGCCCGGGGCATCCCATTCTGTGACTAAAGCAGCCTCTGTTTAAGACCATATAAGCATTTGCTCTAATCATATTTGAAATTAGGCCTGATAAAGACACTTTTGCTGGCCAAAGCACTACTGTACCCTGGCAGCTCGATTCCTGCCCGGGGCATCCCATTCTGTGACTAAAGCAGCCTCTGTTTAAGACCATATAAGCATTTGCTCTAATCATATTTGAAATTAGGCCTGATAAAGACACTTTTGCTGGCCAAAGCACTACTGTACCCTGGCAGCTCGATTCCTGCCCGGGGCATCCCATTCTGTGACTAAAGCAGCCTCTGTTTAAGACCATATAAGCATTTGCTCTAATCATATTTGAAATTAGGCCTGATAAAGACACTTTTGCTGGCCAAAGCACTACTGTACCCTGGCAGCTCGATTCCTGCCCGGGGCATCCCATTCTGTGACTAAAGCAGCCTCTGTTTAAGACCATATAAGCATTTGCTCTAATCATATTTGAAATTAGGCCTGATAAAGACACTTTTGCTGGCCAAAGCACTACTGTACCCTGGCAGCTCGATTCCTGCCCGGGGCATCCCATTCTGTGACTAAAGCAGCCTCTGTTTAAGACCATATAAGCATTTGCTCTAATCATATTTGAAATTAGGCCTGATAAAGACACTTTTGCTGGCCAAAGCACTACTGTACCCTGGCAGCTCGATTCCTGCCCGGGGCATCCCATTCTGTGACTAAAGCAGCCTCTGTTTAAGACCATATAAGCATTTGCTCTAATCATATTTGAAATTAGGCCTGATAAAGACACTTTTGCTGGCCAAAGCACTACTGTACCCTGGCAGCTCGATTCCTGCCCGGGGCATCCCATTCTGTGACTAAAGCAGCCTCTGTTTAAGACCATATAAGCATTTGCTCTTATCATATTTGAAATTAGGCCTGATAAAGACACTTTTGCTGGCCAAAGCACTACTGTACCCTGGCAGCTCGATTCCTGCCCGGGGCATCCCATTCTGTGACTAAAGCAGCCTCTGTTTAAGACCATATAAGCATTTGCTCTTATCATATTTGAAATTAGGCCTGATAAAGACACTTTTGCTGGCCAAAGCACTACTGTACCCTGGCAGCTCGATTCCTGCCCGGGGCATCCCATTCTGTGACTAAAGCAGCCTCTGTTTAAGACCATATAAGCATTTGCTCTCATCATATTTGAAATTAGGCCTGATAAAGACACTTTTGCTGGCCAAAGCACTACTGTACCCTGGCAGCTCGATTCCTGCCCGGGGCATCCCATTCTGTGACTAAAGCAGCCTCTGTTTAAGACCATATAAGCATTTGCTCTTATTATATTTATATTATAAGACACTTTTGCTGGGCATAGGCTTACTGCTGCCTGCCAGGTGCACTTCTGTTGAGGCATCCCATTCTGTAACATAGCATACCCCTCTTTATTTACACTAAGCAGCTCTCTTATTTACACTAAGCAGGCCTGTTGGAGGCTGAGTGTTACTGCTCACTTTTGGTGTGCATTATATTCTGTTTCATATAGACCCACCGCTGCCCGGGGTTTTTTTAAATATCACCTACTACCACGCCAGTTAGACTATGTCGGGCAGACAAGTGCCTGGAAGTGAAAAGAGGAGTGGCAGAGGCCAAGATTCCGCAGGAAGAGCTCGCATCAGACTGGGGGCCAGTAGCAGCAGGAGTCACGCTGAGAGACCTAATCTGCCAGTATCTGCTAGCGGTCGGGTCTCCACCAGTAACGCATCTGCCGTGGTAGATTGGTTGACGCGCTCATCAACAACATCATCACAACTTACGTCTGAGACCCCCAGTCTAGGGTCGGTAGGTTCCTCTGACACAACCCTGAGTTGGCATGCCCCGAGAGCAGTCCCTGTCCTCCCATTGCCTCTGGCCTACGCCGTTCCCTCCCCCAGCGACGTATCCTATGCTTTGGGTTCAGCTCCACTCTTTAGTGAGGAGGACCATCAGATAGAGGACAGTCAGCAGCTACTGCCCAGCCAAGAAATGGAGGTGGCTTCTTTAGCTAGGCAGACAAATAGTGATGTGGACAGTGTCGTGGGTGCTGCGAGCGTTCCAGCTCCTGCGCCAGACACTGTTGACGAATCCACGAACATCAGTGACGTACAGCCACAACCCGGTGATGATGATGATGATGACGATGAAGCCGATCGCACTTGGGAGCCGGGTGATGAAGGGGCTTCATCGTCATCATCAGGAGAAGAGGGGTGCAGGTTGCCCCGGAGTCAGCAGCTGAGGCAGCAAAGTGGTAGCAGTCAGCATGGGGGCACAATTCCAAAGGCTGGAGCCGGCCGGGGCCGGGGCCGGGGTAGAGCACCTGCTGTGCGGCAGTCTACCTTATCGGGAGGTAGTGGAGCAGGGGTTCCTGGAGTTGGCAACAGCAGCAGTGAATCAGTGAGGCCAGGGGGTGGGAAAAGTAGCTACTCGGCAGTGTGGCAGTTTTTCCTGAGGCATCCGCAGGAGGGTAACATGGCCACATGCAAGATATGTAGGCAAAAGGTGAAGCGTGGCCAGGGTCCAAATGTTGGCACCACGGCCCTGCGTCAACATATGATGCGTCACCATAAAACGACCTGGGAGAACCGAGGCTCCCAAGGGGTGGTCCAGTCTGCTTCCTCACCAAGTGAGCTCCCAATTTCTGCCAGCCAAGGCTCCAGCACCTCAGCCGAAGGCAGCTGTGCGTCATACCCATCCTCTGTCGCTCCTGCTCCTCCTCCTCCTCCTCCAAGTCATGCATCCCGCCAGCAATCCATCAGCGAAGCCATGTCCAAGAGACAGCAGTATGCGCCCACTCATCCTACGGCGCAGAAGCTGAATGTGCTCCTGTCCAAGTTGCTGGTGCTGCAGTCGCTCCCTTTTCAGGTGGTGGAATCTGCACCTTTCAGAGAACTGATGGCTTGTGCCGAGCCGAGGTGGAGAGTCCCAAGCCGTCATTTCTTTGCCAAGAAGGCAGTACCAGCGCTGCACACTTTTGTTGAACAGAAGGTGGGCCAGTCCTTGAGCCTGTCGGTGTGTAGCAAAATACATGGCAGCGCCGACATCTGGAGCTGTAACTACGGTCAGGGGCAGTACATGTCGTTTACGGCCCACTGGGTGAATGTGGTCCCTTTGCAGCAGCAACTTGGACAGGTCACGCCGCTTCGGCCTCCGCGCTCTCTGCCCATTGGGCCTGTGACACCGTGCGACTCGGCCTCCTCATCCTCCGCCATCTCCTCACCCTCCACTGTAGGCTCAAGTCTCAGTGCCCCTCCAGTCTACCATGTGTGCAGGGCACGGAGGTGTCACGCAGTGCTTCACATGGTTTGTCTTGGCGAACGGAGTCACACAGGGGAGGAACTGCTTAAATGTATTCATCAGGAAATCCAAACATGGCTTACTCCGAGAAAACTTAAAATGGGAATCATGGTTACCGACAATGGGAAGAACATTTTGTCTGCGCTGCGCCAAGGAAGCCTGACCCATGCCCCCTGCATGGCTCACGTCTTCAATCTGGTTGTCAAGCGGTTTCTGAAGTGTTCCCCCCATCTGCAGGACATCCTAACAACTTCACGGAAACTTTGCATGCACTTCAGCCACTCCTACACTGCCAAACACACCCTTCTTGAGCTACAGCGTCAGAATGGTATCCCCCAACATAGTCTGATTTGCGATGTTTCCACCCGTTGGAATTCCACCCTTCACATGTTGGACCGATTATATGAACAGAGAAAAGCCATCACGGATTTCCTGATGATCCAAGCAGATAGGGGGACTCCCCTGTGTAACTTCAATGTCAACCAGTGGCAGCTCATACGTGACACCTGCCGTTTGCTCAGGCCCTTTGAGGAAGCCACTTTATTTGTCAGTCGGCAGGATTACGGGATGAACGACGTGATTCCACTGCTTCATGTACTGCAGCACATGTTGGAAACCATGGCTGGTCAGGGCACTGGAGACATGGCGTTTACATCTTACGGCCACATGAACCCCCTTGGAGCTGAACTGGAGGAGGAGGAGGAGGAAGAGGAGGAGGAGGAGTTGCCCAGCGAAACACAGTTTAGGCTTGGCGAAATGGCTGGTTTATCTAGTCAGCGGACAGGAGAGGAGGAGCAGGAGCAGCCAGAGGAGCTAGAGGTTTTTGAGGAAGGAGAGACAGAGGACCCGGGCACACCGTGGCAGTATGCAGTGGAGATGGAGACAGGTAGTCCATCCGAGTCACTTGCGCAAATGGCACGAAGCATGCTCACGTGCTTGCGTAGTGACCCCAGAATTGTTTCCATCTGTCGGCGGGATGACTTCTGGCTGTCCACCTTATTGGACCCTCGCTTCCGGCACAAAATGGGGGCATTTTTTAAACCCACCGAGAGGGAGGACAAACTCAACTACTACAAAGACATTCTACGTAGGCAGTTGGCCGATGCCTATCTGCGCCATGGTCCATACTCTCGCAGGTCTGACTCGAGGGGACCTCTGCGCTCACCTTCCACTGCCATGGCCGCTGGGGGGGTTGGCAGCAGCAGCAGCAGAAGCTCCATCAGCAGCAGCAGCCTCAGTCTTCAGTCGCTAATGAGTAGCTTTCTACACCCGCATAGTGAGGCTACTCATGAGCAGCAGGAAGACCTGGAGCAGGACCTGAACCAGCAGGTCATGTCATACTTTGACATGACCATGCCAACACACCTTGAGGATCCGCTGGACTTCTGGGCAGCCAAACTTGATTTGTGGCCGCAACTAGCAGAGTTTGCCCTGGAAAAGCTGTCCTGCCCGGCAAGTAGCGTGCCATCTGAGCGGGTGTTTAGTGCGGCGGGGGCCATAGTTACGGCGAGGAGAACTCGTCTGTCAACTAAAAATGTGGAGAGACTCACCTTTGTCAAAATGAATCAGGGATGGATCAGCCAGGATTTCCACCCACCAATGCCTGATGCATGCGACTAGATTCAGCATGGTGCCACGTTTTACACTTTCCAAATGGTGCAAAACATATTTATGTCTTTAGGCCATTTTTTGGGCTCCTGCTGCTGCTACTGTCAACTCCTGCCAACTCCAGGGTGTGATTCATCCAATTTTTGGGCTCCTGAAGCCAACTCCAGTGTATATTTGGGCTCCTGCTGCTGCTGCTGCCAACTTCTGCCAACTCCAGGGTGTGATTCATCCAATTTTTGGGCTCCTGAAGCCAACTCCAGTGTATATTTGGGCTCCTGCTGCTGCTGCTGCCAACTTCTGCCAACTCCAGGGTGTGATTCATCCAATTTTTGGGCTCCTGAAGCCAACTCCAGTGTATATTTGGGCTCCTGCTGCTGCTACTGTCAACTCCTGCCAACTCCAGGGTGTGATTCATCCAATTTTTGGGCTCCTGAAGCCAACTCCAGTGTATATTTGGGCTCCTGCTGCTGCTGCTGCCAACTTCTGCCAACTCCAGGGTGTGATTCATCCAATTTTTGGGCTCCTGAAGCCAACTCCAGTGTATATTTGGGCTCCTGCTGCTGCTACTGTCAACTCCTGCCAACTCCAGGGTGTGATTCATCCAATTTTTGGGCTCCTGAAGCCAACTCCAGTGTATATTTGGGCTCCTGCTGCTGCTGCTGCCAACTTCTGCCAACTCCAGGGTGTGATTCATCCAATTTTTGGGCTCCTGAAGCCAACTCCAGTGTATATTTGGGCTCCTGCTGCTGCTGCTGTCAACTCCTGCCAACTCCAGGGTGTGATTCATCCAATTTTTGGGCTCCTGAAGCCAACTCCAGTGTATATTTGGGCTCCTGCTGCTGCTGCTGCCAACTTCTGCCAACTCCAGGGTGTGATTCATCCAATTTTTGGGCTCCTGAAGCCAACTCCAGTGTATATTTGGGCTCCTGCTGCTGCTGCTGCCAACTTCTGCCAACTCCAGGGTGTGATTCATCCAATTTTTGGGCTCCTGAAGCCAACTCCAGTGTATATTTGGGCTCCTGCTGCTGCTGCTGCCAACTCCTGCCAACTCCAGGGTGTGATTCATCCAATTTTTGGGCTCCTGAAGCCAACTCCAGTGTATATTTGGGCTCCTGCTGCTGCTGCTGCCAACTTCTGCCAACTCCAGGGTGTGATTCATCCAATTTTTGGGCTCCTGAAGCCAACTCCAGTGTATATTTGGGCTCCTGCTGCTGCTGCTGTCAACTCCTGCCAACTCCAGGGTGTGATTCATCCAATTTTTGGGCTCCTGAAGCCAACTCCAGTGTATATTTGGGCTCCTGCTGCTGCTGCTGCCAACTTCTGCCAACTCCAGGGTGTGATTCATCCAATTTTTGGGCTCCTGAAGCCAACTCCAGTGTATATTTGGGCTCCTGCTGCTGCTGCTGTCAACTCCTGCCAACTCCAGGGTGTGATTCATCCAATTTTTGGGCTCCTGAAGCCAACTCCAGTGTATATTTGGGCTCCTGCTGCTGCTGCTGTCAACTCCTGCCAACTCCAGGGTGTGATTCATCCAATTTTTGGGCTCCTGAAGCCAACTCCAGTGTATATTTGGGCTCCTGCTGCTGCTGCTGCCAACTTCTGCCAACTCCAGGGTGTGATTCATCCAATTTTTGGGCTCCTGAAGCCAACTCCAGTGTATATTTGGGCTCCTGCTGCTGCTACTGTCAACTCCTGCCAACTCCAGGGTGTGATTCATCCAATTTTTGGGCTCCTGAAGCCAACTCCAGTGTATATTTGGGCTCCTGCTGCTGCTGCTGCCAACTTCTGCCAACTCCAGGGTGTGATTCATCCAATTTTTGGGCTCCTGAAGCCAACTCCAGTGTATATTTGGGCTCCTGCTGCTGCTGCTGTCAACTCCTGCCAACTCCAGGGTGTGATTCATCCAATTTTTGGGCTCCTGAAGCCAACTCCAGTGTATATTTGGGCTCCTGCTGCTGCTGCTGCCAACTTCTGCCAACTCCAGGGTGTGATTCATCCAATTTTTGGGCTCCTGAAGCCAACTCCAGTGTATATTTGGGCTCCTGCTGCTGCTGCTGCCAACTTCTGCCAACTCCAGGGTGTGATTCATCCAATTTTTGGGCTCCTGAAGCCAACTCCAGTGTATATTTGGGCTCCTGCTGCTGCTGCTGCCAACTCCTGCCAACTCCAGGGTGTGATTCATCCAATTTTTGGGCTCCTGAAGCCAACTCCAGTGTATATTTGGGCTCCTGCTGCTGCTGCTGCCAACTTCTGCCAACTCCAGGGTGTGATTCATCCAATTTTTGGGCTCCTGAAGCCAACTCCAGTGTATATTTGGGCTCCTGCTGCTGCTGCTGTCAACTCCTGCCAACTCCAGGGTGTGATTCATCCAATTTTTGGGCTCCTGAAGCCAACTCCAGTGTATATTTGGGCTCCTGCTGCTGCTGCTGCCAACTTCTGCCAACTCCAGGGTGTGATTCATCCAATTTTTGGGCTCCTGAAGCCAACTCCAGTGTATATTTGGGCTCCTGCTGCTGCTGCTGTCAACTCCTGCCAACTCCAGGGTGTGATTCATCCAATTTTTGGGCTCCTGAAGCCAACTCCAGTGTATATTTGGGCTCCTGCTGCTGCTGCTGTCAACTCCTGCCAACTCCAGGGTGTGATTCATCCAATTTTTGGGCTCCTGAAGCCAACTCCAGTGTATATTTGGGCTCCTGCTGCTGCTGCTGCCAACTTCTGCCAACTCCAGGGTGTGATTCATCCAATTTTTGGGCTCCTGAAGCCAACTCCAGTGTATATTTGGGCTCCTGCTGCTGCTACTGTCAACTCCTGCCAACTCCAGGGTGTGATTCATCCAATTTTTGGGCTCCTGAAGCCAACTCCAGTGTATATTTGGGCTCCTGCTGCTGCTGCTGCCAACTTCTGCCAACTCCAGGGTGTGATTCATCCAATTTTTGGGCTCCTGAAGCCAACTCCAGTGTATATTTGGGCTCCTGCTGCTGCTGCTGTCAACTCCTGCCAACTCCAGGGTGTGATTCATCCAATTTTTGGGCTCCTGAAGCCAACTCCAGTGTATATTTGGGCTCCTGCTGCTGCTGCTGCCAACTTCTGCCAACTCCAGGGTGTGATTCATCCAATTTTTGGGCTCCTGAAGCCAACTCCAGTGTATATTTGGGCTCCTGCTGCTGCTGCTGCCAACTTCTGCCAACTCCAGGGTGTGATTCATCCAATTTTTGGGCTCCTGAAGCCAACTCCAGTGTATATTTGGGCTCCTGCTGCTGCTGCTGTCAACTCCTGCCAACTCCAGGGTGTGATTCATCCAATTTTTGGGCTCCTGAAGCCAACTCCAGTGTATATTTGGGCTCCTGCTGCTGCTGCTGTCAACTCCTGCCAACTCCAGGGTGTGATTCATCCAATTTTTGGGCTCCTGAAGCCAACTCCAGTGTATATTTGGGCTCCTGCTGCTGCTGCTGTCAACTCCTGCCAACTTCAGGGTGTGATTCATCCAATTTTTGGGCTCCTGAAGCCAACTCCAGTGTATATTTGGGCTCCTGCTGCTGCTGCTGCCAACTTCTGCCAACTCCAGGGTGTGATTCATCCAATTTTTGGGCTCCTGAAGCCAACTCCAGTGTATATTTGGGCTCCTTCTGCCCCTCATAGTGATGCCACTTCAACTCTCTGCAATTGTGCCGCTCTGCGATTCTATTAGCGATGCCTCTGATCTGCATGTGATATTTCTTAAAAGTATTATTTAACTAACCCAGCACGCATCCTGTGCGTGTTACAGCAAGGCTGAATGGTTTACAACCCTATTGAGGCTGTAGGAGGCTCAGAAATAGCCGTTTTTAATAGCGATTCGTCGCGAATTTATTCGGGTCGAAACGATTTTTGTCGGAAAATTCGGCGAATCAGTCGAATCGAATTTTTCAAAAGTTCGCTCATCTCTAATGGTGATGGAGGATTCCTTGTGGTTGTATGCATAGTGATAAATGTAAATCTACATACAGCTGGGCTGTATAGATAGTGACCATTGTAGACCCTGTGAAGTTGTGTAATGAAGTGGGGGATACACCCACGGAATGCGTGGCTCCTGGTGCTGTAGGCGGGGGGAGACCCTTTACTGGCATACCTGTGACACTTTGAGTATATTTTGTTTGGATATATTTTTGCACTGTATTTGGTACTTAATGGTTGATTGATACTAGCATCTACATTGGTGAAGTATTTTGTGGTCATTTACATTTCTTATGGGTTATTAAGTTACTGGGTAATCATGTAGGTTCTGTTTGTGATTACACATTGTATTTTATTTATTGATTGGCTGCACTTTGCACCTTATAGTTATTTGATATAGGATCCGGATCATAGGCAGGATTTGCACATTGTTATTTGCACTGTTAGATCACTTGTGTTTATGTTTCTTAAATATAGATGCTGATTGATATTTATGTGTGCCAGTGCTCTCCCCATCGCCTACACACTTTTGTGTTGGTTTGTATTACCATATTTGCCGGCGTATAAGACGACTTTTTCCCCCTGTAAAACATGCCTCCAAGTGGGGGGTCGTCTTATACGCCGGGTGCACCTGGGTCACATACATATAAATGTACTTAACTTCACCAAGCTGGGCAGCACGTTCGTCCTCCTCCTCCTGCAGAGCGATGCTCTTTCTCAGGCAGCACTAGTTGATCAGAGCAGGAAGAGACTGAGCAGGCCAGCAGGGTGAGCGCCAAGCAGATCAGCTTTCCTGCTCTCAGGCACTGTGTGGGCAGGCAGGGGGCTGGCTCCTGGCACGCACTCCTGACATCGCCCTCGCTGCTCTCCACTTTGAAGGGGACTCTTCAGCATCTGATCTGAGGTGTGATTTATTTAAGATTTATTAAAAAAATAAAAAGTTTCCATGGGGCATCCCCCAATGTAAAACCCCCAACTGGCCCCTTTCCCAGAGCCCACACATTACACACTATGCTATTAGATGAGACACATTCTAAACAACCCAGGCATGTCCCCAGCTGTAGGCGAGCAGGGATGTGGCTGCAGTGTAATGTGGTGTGGACTCTGGGAAACGGGGTCATTGGGGGAGTTTACACAGGGGGCATCCCAACTTGGGGGAGTTTACACAGGGGGCTCCCCAACTTGGGGGAGTTTACACAGGGGGCACCCCAACTTGGGATGCCCCACTGGGTTTTGTTCCCTGCATCAGGGGCAGCAAAATGGAATGCCCCCCTGTCTGAATCCCCCCGTTTGGCCTTTTTCCCAGACTCCACATTACACTACGGCCACATTCCTGCTCGCCTTTAGTTGGGCCCTGTGCTGGCTATTCAGAATGCGTCCAATCTAAAGGGATAGTAGGGATGTGGCTGCAGTGTAATGTGGTTTGGGCTCTGGGAAAAGGGCCAGTTGGGGGTTTCCCACAGTAGAGGAAACCCAATTTGGCATGCCCCTGGAGTAGGGAACAAACCCACTGGGGCATTCCAATTCGGGATGCCCCACTGTAAAACCCTCCCTATTGGCCCTATTCCCAGAGCCAACACCACATTACCCTGCAGCTGCATCCCTACTATGCCTTTAGAATGAATAGCCAGCACAGGCACGTCCCCAACTAAAGGCGAGCAGGGATGCAGCTGCAGTGTAATCTGATGTGCGCTCTGGGAAAAAGGCCAGTCGGGGGTATTTCACACAGTGGGGCTTCCAAATTTGGGAGGCCCCACTGGGTTTTGTTCCCTGCTCCAGGGGTATCCCAAATTGAGATCCTCCACTGTGTGAAACCCCCCATCTTTCCCAGAGCCCAAACCACATTATACTGCAGCTGCATCCCTACTATGCCTTTAGCTGGGACGCATCCCAAACTAAAGGCGAGCAGGGATGCGGCTGCAGTGTAATCTGATGTTCTTTTACGTTTTATTCGGTGTGCGGAAGAGGGAGTAGTCTTATACGGCGAGTATATAACAAACTCTATATTTTGAGTGGAAATGTTGGTGGGTCGTCTTATACGCCCAGTCGTCTTATACGCCGGCAAATACGGTATATGTATTGTCTCATTATGTGTTTTTTAAGGGATTTTAATTGTGTAGTGCCTTTAGCACTACACTGTAGTGATTCATTTAGTGATATGGAATAAAATCTACTTTGCCTCCCTCTATGATTCTGTGTTCTTGAGGTGAGCTTTATGTAGCTTTGGGAGTGGCACCTTCAGTGATTATAGGGTATTGTGCAGATCCCCTTGCCTTTACCTGTGAAGCTGTGTGGACAGAGCCTGTATGTATGTTGACTACTGAGGATTCTTGCGCAGTTAAGCTGGTGTACAAGCAGCGCCTACTATAACTATTATAAAACAAAAAGCCATATTTATGAATGCCACAGTTTAGCGTAATTTTGATGCCATAGTGCCAGTTTTTGAGCCCCGGCATCTTTTTCTTTTTTGCTGCTTCTATTCTGACTAGAATGGAAGTCACAATGTTCAATGTTAACTTACGTTAATTAGAAGTGGGCTAGCGGCTGCATTGGTGCTGCCTGTTTTTAGTTTGTTAATTCGCACACTGAGTGCCGCTGAGGCAAAAGTACTTGCGCTGAGTGGTACTAACAGATGCAGACCAGGCTCCCCGTGGCTCTATTGATGAACTATCACTATGTAACTTATCTAACACCTCTAATACCAATTTCTATACTGGCTTTGTTATCTCTAATACTGGCCCACTCAGGCATCTCTATGTCCCATTGTCTAACTAACTTGCCTGCAATAATACATACAATACAATATGCTTCCCGACAGGGAAAAATAGGTTTCTAGGCAAAACACACAGTTCGTAAAGGAAAAACTCTACCCCCCCTCCCCACCCATTATATGGTGCTGCTGTCCCAAACAGGTATGTACCATGCTATGCCTCTGGGGGGCCTGCATGATTAACATTGGCCTTGACCCATCTGTGGTCAGTGGCAGCAGCTCGGACCAATTTATAACTAACCTTAGAGGTGCATGTGAGCAGGGCAATTAGAATACAAATATCTACTGCACTCAGTTCTGTTACCTAGCAACCAATCCTAAAATCAGTCTCAACTCAGACTCAATCAGTTTCAAACAGAGTTTTTGGTTGGCACACATCTGCAGCATTATGTTGAAGCTGCACCACCAAACAACACTCCTCTGTGTAGAAGAAGTCCTAATGCTAATCTATGAGAGCCGCCTTTGGGTTATACAATGCAATGGATGCATTGGAGCAGCTTACCTGAACTGAGCACATGGAGAGGAAGGGACGAAAGCTTCCCATCCCATGTGCTTGACCAAAATCAAAAGATTCAAAGTAGGGGTGGAAGCAGCCAGACCAATTTATAACTGACCTGGGAGGTACATATGATCAGGGCAATTGGAGTACACAAATCTTAAAGAAGATAGATTGAATGGCACCATGGCATTGGGTGGTGCAGTTTCAACATAATTGCAGATTTGTACCAACTGAGACCTCTTTTTTTAATCAGATTTTAGAGACAGGTTAAAGGATTGGTTGCTAGCTAACATGATTGAGTACAGTGGCTCCTTTGATACCTGTGTGCTCATCTGAGTGGAGTGTTGTCTTAAATAGATGCTTGGGCAGCTAGTGTTACAAGGGGGATCCTTTCTGCTTATGCCACTTTTGACGTTCAATGTGTTAAAGCACATAAATTAAATAAATGGGTCACTTTTCCCCAACCCACATACCCTTGCAAGCATGATTTTGTGAACCACAATCTTACCTTCTTCATTTGTCCCTCGGCAAGACAGGGCCCTTGCTGTTGGCAATCACATGGTCCACAGTCCTCTCAGCAGTTAGAAACCCAGGAGAGATGGTGGTAAAAATATGGTGCCTTAAACCAGGTTTGCAGGGGGATATACAGGGGGGACACAGCTATAATCAGTGGCAACAGTGGTGCCTGGTCTCGCTGAGGGAACAAGGGTGCTGCAATCAGGAGCAAACAACATTCCTTTTTTAAAGGGTCTGGGATCTCTCTAACATATTCAGTGTCAAATGTGGGACATGTGGAAATGAGCTTTGGGTTCTGTATTACTTGGCCCACAATTTAAATAAACACCATGACTGATTAAAGTAGAATCTCAAAAGACTGCCCATAGAGGTGGCCCTGGGTAAGGGTATCCTCATATGACTAGCCTAACATGCTGTTTGCTTTCTGTTGTACCTCTTCTCCCCCATTATATGCTTGCTCTGTAATGTTTTTACATTTAATTTCTGTAATATTCTATATAACTTCTTTAATTTGCATTTATATGTAATATACTATGCAAAGTAGTAGAAGTGATATATTTGGGACCTGGTGAGAAGGATTATAAATATTAAAAAGGACCAAAACCCATGCCCCATCGGCCCTGAAATCTATGAGATTCCAGGGCGGCTGGATTTCCTCCCTCCAGGGCATCCAGAATTGGCATGCCCCACTGTATGAAACCCCCCAGGCCGCCCGGAAACTCACCTTCTTCCAGCGTGCATGCACGAGCTGTGCCCGCATCCCCGCTTTCTCTTTAGCAGGGCACGTGTCCACACCAGGCATTTGTAAATTGCTGGTGCAGGCACGCTCCCTGTTAGAGGGTAGCAGGGGATGCACCCGCCAGTGTTCTCGGATCCGCTTGCATTAGACGAGCTGGTCACAGGAGCTCGAGCTGATCCAAGCACGCTGATTGGACGAGCGCCCGCACATGCGTCATAGGACCTGGAAGAGGTGAGTTTGTTTGGGTGACCTGGGGGGTTTCACACAGCGGGACACCCCCGATCTGATATTTTCCATTAAAGGGATAATACTACAAGAATTATTAAAGTGTTATTTTGCTAGCCCTTCTGGGGAAAGTAAGGCCTACGTGGGTGCTGTAACCTGTTTCCCTTTCCTTTACCTATCAATACATTTAGGTCTATGGAATAGATGTATCACCACAGGAGGAGTGCTCAAATGTTATCATATATTTTATCAGACACAAATCAGATATAAGAGCCTCTGCAGTAGAGATTTAGAAAGATTTATATCCCTGTCTTTTTCTGCTTTATTGGTAATGCACAGTTTTAAGCAAGAGCTCACACACTATCAAGAACATTGGTAGATTACAGGGTTTATGACTTCTAATGGGGCAGGTTGAAGTCGATGCATTTTAAATCTCAGTGTATCCAAATTGCTGCTCTCTCTGGATCTATGGGCGCATTTATAAAAGGTCCATCACAATGTAGTGCATCTCAATTTCCATAATGCTTGTCTAATGTATAGGGCTCAGTGTGCCGAAGCTCTGTTTCATCTTAAAATGTCTTTTTAATTAATTCGATTCATTAATACAGTTCGTTGTAGAAAAAACTCTTGAGACTTGAAAGAGATGAAGGGGGATGGAATAAAGAGAAAATAACTTTCATTTCCCGCTTGTCAACACAGTTCATTGAAACTTTTTTTCCTCCATTTTAAGATGATACCAATATCTGGAATGAAGCAATGAATGTCACTGCGTTTAGTGCACAAACAGGCAAGACAAGACCTAAGAGGTCATTTGCAATTTATTTATATAACCTATGCTATAAACTGTCCTTAAAACTGATAATATCATATTATTATTTTTTAGCTACCATCCCTTCTCTGACTAGTGTCCCTGGGCTACTTAAATCATTAGTTATTATCTAAGAAAGAATATCCCCCTGGGTCATCTTAAAACAGGGTGATACCGGTACAAAAAAGAGAGTAGCATTAATGTAATACCTTGACGAAAGGGTCATAGCATAGAACTAAACTAAAGTTTGTTTGGGACCCTGGTGAAAAAATGCATGATTAGCACATACATATTACCTAATCTGTTATTAACACCACTGGATAAGCATTTTTATTTGGTCCCGCAGAGTCCTCATTTATTTGGCCCCACAGCTCTAAAATTACTAACCAACTGGAGGCATGATCGTGGTGCCCACTGACCCTATGAGCTTTTTTTGGTTCTTTTTAAATAACAGTTCCCTGTGCGTCATCATTAAAACGTTTTCACGTCTTTATAACAGGATTGAGAGACTCATTTGAATGGGACTTTCAATCTTGTGGGAAATTACCTTACTGATGAACTTCTGAACTTGACCCGGAAACCGTACTTCAACTCTAAACTTGACCCGGAGAGCCTACTTCAACTCTAAATCCAATGTAATACAGGGAATTTTTAAAACAAAACAACCTTCTTTTTGTATTTTATTGTCTCACAAGTTGGAGAGACCCTCATTAAAGACTAGAAAGGCTTCCACAAATTGAAGAAAGCTTCTCCAAATTCTAGAGAGTTACCCCCATAATGTTTGGCCTATGCTGTTGCAAAGGCATGTTTGTATTGTATGAATAGTTTGTATTTGTATGTAGATAGCAGAAAGTTTAAAGAAGAAAGAATAGATGATGTTGGGGTACAAAGAGAATATTACACAGCAGGAGAAGAGTCAGCATTGGACCATGATGTAGAATTTGTAGTTCATGTAGAGACATGGGGGACAGAAATGGAAAGCTGTGCTGGGATGTAGAGTAAAAGTATAGATTCATTGATTGCAGTCACTGGTTACTGTGGGAAAAAAGAAGAAATTGGTCTTAGCACTGAAAGAGGTGTCTGTCTGTCTGTCTGTCTGTCTGTGTAGACTATTAGAATGCAGGTTTTTTTTTCATTTTACATACTGTCTGCACCAAATTTATTTCACCTTTCTTGGCATACATTTTGGTTCTTTTTCAGGCTGGCTGTCAGTATGTGCACTGCAGGCTTTTTTTTGCCTATGTCACAAAATACAATGAATCTACAAGCAAGTGTATGTGTGTGTTCTTGACTGCATCTTTTTTATCATGCAATCAATCAGTTTTTGCTTTGAGCATTTCTTTTGGTTTTCCTGGAAGAGACGTGAGTTAGCCTTTAGCTGTTGAGGGGAAGAAAAAAATTCATTTGATTGACATCAGAAAACATCTATGTTTTGTCCGACCACTCTAAAATATATAAACCTGCTCCTGCATATGCTACCCAATAAGCGAGGGAAGGGAGGCCACCTCTAACAAGGCACAAAATATATTTGTGAACTGAAGGTATAAAGTATGCTACTATAGCTGTGCCCACGGATATTGTAATTAGGTTATTTCCATTAGGAAAGTCAATGAGAAATGTCAGCAAACCTAGTATTATTGAGATGGAAAAACTATCTAGAAGGAACTGGCCAGTCAACTTTGGATGGTCTTGTCCAACTAGGGATGTCTATACCAACCTTTTAACTCCACACTTCAGACTGCTCCAGTCATATTTAAACACACTGAAAGGATGGTAGCAAGGTATGAGATAATGAAAAAATGAAAATACAGTCTTAATTTACAAGCTGCAGTTAGAAAAATTAGACCAACATCAAGCATATTTCATGGGAAAGATCAATCCTCATTTGGCATGAGCATATCTGACTCTCACAATGCTTTTATAGAAGTGGTAGTTTCTAATTCAGCAAGTAGTTACATTTGCAGAGTATTTTTTTCCAATTTTTATTTGCAAGGTCTGTCCCTAATTTGCAATATTGATCAGTTGAAACTGCAGCTCGCATTGGAACCGTGCCGAACACAGGCAGGACAGCGCAACTCATTTCATCAATGAGAAAGGGGAAAATTCTAAAGGTTCTGACAAAGTAAATAAAATGATTTGCCAAGAACACCCACTGAATCAATACTCTGTTCTGTAGGGAGTTGAGTGGGCAAATGGTTTTCCAGCAGTGTATGGTAAGTACACAAATAAATATAGAAGCATACTTGGGACATAACAGGGAGAACGAATATATACTCCCACTGTAATCAAGCTATTTGTATAGACTGTATATTTGTAGTAATGACTACAAAACAGTTATTTGAAAAGACATGTTTAAAACATTTATAAACAGTTACATTTTGGCTCAGGGGTATGACTACAAATTACAGGTTCCAACAACATTTTCTTCACCCAATCAGTCATTTCAAAATTTACAGTATGTGCTCATTGCTTCAATTTTTGGGTCCTGTCTGAGTTAGGAACTCATGAGCATGCTTTGCTGTTGCCAGGAACAGGTGTGGGACCACTATGGCTTGCCGTGCTCACTCACACTGATCTCACCAAGGGACAGAGTGGCTGATGGATCACTTTTTTTGCGTGGTCTTGGGAGGATTGGATGATTAAAATTGAGTAGGAGCAAAATTTGGAGGAAAGACACGTGACAGGCAAGTAGAATTAATAGAGCTGCTTCTCCATCGGTTAAACCGGACCTTCACCATGATTTAATGAAAAGCCCAAACTCTTAAAAAACAATTCCTCAGCATCTAAAATTAATATATTTTACATGTTTAGTCACTAATTTATTATACTTTCCCTCACTGGGCTGCAACTCTGTTCGGGAATTTAGGATACGGGCGCCGCCATCTTGACTCAGAAGCATCACACTTACTGAGGAGAGGAGAGTGGGATAAGGTACAGGGGGGTGGATTATAGCTGTGCTTTGCTCAGACAGAGCAGAGCTGGGGTCAGGGAAAGGTCAGCAGTCCCAGAATGCAGAGCAGCACAGTCACTTCCTGTTTGCAGGCACTTCCTGTTTGCAGGCTGCCTGCAAAAATGGCAGCTTCCATAAGCCGCCATCTTGGATGTTTAAAGGCTTATAAAATGCAGTAGATGCAGGTAGGATGATTTTTAATGTGAGCAATCTGTATGTACAGGGTGTGGGAAACATATAAGATAGACTCTTATTTAGAGTGAAGGTCCGCTTTAAGTGCCTGTAGATTCAACAGACATTTTCTCCCTGCTAAAATGAAACAAAAATAAAGCTGACCTCCTTCCAGGATTCAGTGATGGTGGTCTCCTCCTCCCCCAGCGGGGGGCCTACAATCACTGGTTTGGAGTTCTCATAGGGCAGAGAACACCGATTCTCTGGTGTGCACCGGCTTCTGACATCACCCTTCCCGCTCCTGGGAGGGGCCTTTTATAGTGCCCAGTGACCTGACATCAGCTCACACCACAGGTATAAAAGGCCCCTCCCTGCAGTGGAAGGGAGCGATGAAGCCCAGATTGAGCAGCGGAAGCCGGGAGCAGGGCTGGGGATGCCAGTCCTCTGCCTTGCCCCTGACTTCTGACACTCATTTCTGTTAGAAGCAGTGATCGGCAATGAAAGAAGGCAAGTAGTAAAAAAAAAATAAAGTATTAAAGGCCTTTAGTGTGTGTGTGTGTGTGTGTGTGTGTGTGTGTGTGTGTGTGTGTGCTGACAATAGGGAAGCAGGGGCAGGGGAACTGATCCTTGACCATTAGCCCCACGGTTCCCGCTGCTGCCCAAGCTCCTCAGGAGCAGGTGTAAACATACACACACACAGGTCCAGGCCACACCCATTCACAGTGTGTGTACACCATGTCTGCACATTGCTTCGCCATTGTGCTGCTGAGGAGGGGGGCGGGGAGGGAGATTATACTGTCGGTAATTGGGTGATTGAAGGGGATTCTGCCACAATGCTTATAATGGGGAAATTGGGGGGATTCCGCCACACTTCCTGAAACTGGTGAATTTGAGGGGGGGGGGGATTCTGTCACACTGCTTGTAGTGGGGGAATTGGGTGGGTGGATTCTGTAATAAAGGGGGATTCTAGGGGTTTCTGCAAACTGTATGTTTTGGGGCGATTTGGTCAAGCTGGTCAAGGAGGGCCATGTTATGTGGTCATGGGGGGGATTCTGCACACTGTCTGTTATGGGGTGACTGGGGGTGCATTTAGCACCCGGCTGTTATGGGGCATGGGAAAATAGCAGGGGGATTTTAGCTCTCGATTTCGTTCAGAAATTGTTTTTCTTATTTTTCTCTAAACCCTAGGTGCTTATGGTTAGGTTGCAAAAAATGATATTTATGTATACTTTGGAGTAGTGCTAGCATGCCCTTGTACAGTATATCTCTGGCTGTCCAGATCACTTTGATTGTGTGTTCTGGTTCCGTTAGTTACTTGCTGGGCTGCCCACTCGCTTCTACTTTCTGCACATTGCTTGGCTTCAGGAACTGCAAAAACAAATTCTGGATTTAGCTTAGCTGCCTAAACAACTTGTGATACCTCCTTTCAAACACTATGCATTACCCATCTGAATATCATTCACATGTCCCAAATGATTTCACATGACCTGACCATGCATGGGCGGTGTTGGTGATGGCAGATGGCTAGAGCTCCAGTGCCACAGAGAGCCCCAAATCTGAGGTTGGGTGTACCAGTCAAGACTGGGGCACAGAAAGCAGTTTAGTAAAGCTGAATGGAGCGCTGGCCGAACCCCTTCATCTGGCCATACCTGCGCCAGCCTTTCAGAACTGCCTTGGGGCAGTTTACACAGAGATCCAGGGGATTTCACGCAGTGGTGCCTCCCAGATTGGGATAGGGAATTTGCCTCCCTGGAATCTTTAAAGATGAACAAAACCCAAGATTTTATATTGTTTCTCCTGTCTGGGGAAGCCTGATCTGGAATGCCCTGCTGTGTATAACCCCTAGGATCGCTTGAAAAAAATGTGCAGGCCGCTCAGCCAAATGGCGCCTTGCTTTCTATTCTGATTTTCCGTGCCTTTCTGAGCTCAGAGTGCACTGAGAGTAATATGAATTGTCTTGTTTGTCCTTTTTTGTGTACTTTAATATTTGTGGGTGAAATATGTGCAAAAAAAATCTTTTTACAATTTGCAGTGTTTTTTGTAATAAAAAAATTACGTTTTTCAATAAAATTGTATTGTGTGTCAGAGACCCATTTCCCCCAGTTACAGCGGTACCACATATTTATGGGTAGACACCCTTTCCTGCCCAGGAGACTCCCCCAAACTGAAACAGCGCTTTAGAAGGTTTTCAAATAAAATACAACTGAGTGCGCCTTTTCCACACATTTCCTAAAATATCAATATGCAAGCAAGAAAAAACAAGCTAAATTTGAAAACGCAAGGTCCCCCGAACAGAACAATACCCAACATGCATAGCTACTTTTAACTGCCAGCCTACTTGAGATGTTGTCACCCTCTGTTGCGCTATGTTTAACTGTACTTTTTACAGGAATTTTCAGGAAATTTTTTTATGATTGAAAAAATATAAAGAGGTGAGTAAATGTAATTTTCTATCTTTTTTTTTTTGCAGCGATGTCAGTGGTGGTGTAAGTGGGGGGGCTGTTTCGGACCCTCTCCTGAAGATGGAAGTGCCCCGGGGGGATCAGATGCCCCCTGACTGAAGTGAAGACCCAGCCGGATGAACCACATGAAAGTTAGAGGATTTAAAGGGTTAAAGTGAGACTGTCCCACCAAAAGTGGGAAATCTGATCAGCTTAGTAAAGTTCCTCCAGAAACCCCCAGCATTATCTAAAGGTCCCTCCCTTACCTTTACCTGCTATATCTACTTTTTCTTTACTGAAAGGAATGGAAACTGTTCTGGTATTTTAATTCTTTGAATCCACCACAGGTCCTCAATAGGAACTAAATGGCCTGGCAAACTCTAGGACATCAACCCGGGTGATTAGGTATGGCTAGTGCCAACAATAATACTAAAGGTTGCGACCCTGGAGACAGAACATTTTCTTGAGCCTCCAGAACATTTTCTTGAGCCTCTTGAGCCTCTTGACTTTAGTTCCCGGATGTAGCCTAGACTCCCAGATAAGAGCAGCAGGAAAAATAATCCCACAGCATGGGATCACTTCAAAGGTAGACCAGCCACCATTTTGCAGGCCCTGGAGTCCAAAAGACTTCAGGACCGGCCGATCAAATGATCGAATCTGGGTGGGCCCCTGTGTAAGCGCCCCAAGAGAGCCAGGATTTCCCCGCTGGCCGAAGCCACGTCCCTGTAGCTGAGGCGCTGTCCTTTGTCCAGCCCTTCAGATAAGCCAGGGATCGGCACACTGCAAGGAGGCCGGGGGATGCTGCCACTTCCCTATGACGGCATTTTGGCATTTTATGCCATGCATTAATATGCACAGCAAAAAAAGTTAGGTCTGTATTTAGGATTCAAGCTGCCCTAGGCACCTTTTGGTTTTGCGTCTCCCTATTGTTAAAGAGGTCCCTGGGGACCCCGATTTTGGATGCCAGTGCTCCTACCTCACCAGTACACGGCACATGTGTGGTCTTTCCTCAGATCAGCAATCCTAGCCATGCAAATTAATGAGGGGCAAAGAACTCTGAATGGAAGGATCTCTAGGGGGCCACATCCCTTTGGCTGTGCAAACCTGCACCAGCCATTCCGATGCGTGCATCAGTTAGAGGGATAAGGGGAAGCTGCCAGCACATGTACTGTAGGAGGCGAGGTAAGAATATTGGTAAACCTGGGGGGTTCACACAACGGGGCATCCTGTGGGTGGGCGGGGGGTGCACAACAGAGGACCAACCACTGACCAGGAGGTAGTCCTTTTTAACCAGTGCTGAAGGGGGGGGAGTTATGCATGGGACAACACCTGCACTTATCTGTCAGACATCACCCCCATGCACACACACACACCCCAATCCACCACCCCCCAGCCTGCACAGACACAATCATTAATATTCCGCTCCGCAGACACAGAGTTCGATCTGCTAGGCTCCTCACTAATTCATGAGCCCCTCATGCACACACAGCAAACAACCTCCTTGGGGCGCATAATTACTTAAAGTAGAACAAAATCTGGGATTTTGACTATCCTGGGTTTTGTTTTTTGCCCCTGGGACATCCTGATTTGGGATTCCCCGCTGTGTGAACCCCCAGATCGCCCAGTACAAACTCACCTTTCCCTGGTCCTAGGGCTCTCATCCATCGCTATTTACAATGAAAAATAATAATAATAATAATAATAATAAATTGGCAAAAGGTTCTATGCTCGGAAATTGGGAGCTAAAATGGACGCATCCCCAGCAGTGGTCACGCTCCCACTGCCAGCCAGCCTGTCTTAATGGTTAGGGCACGAGCGTGCACACAGCCCAGAGATGCTGGGGATGTGGCCACTCTCGCTCCCCATTGTTTAGAGGGCCACCGGGGGCCGCCAGAAAAGGTGAGTTTTGCAGTGACCCGACCCACACAGCAGTGCACCCTGACTTGGGATGCCCCAAGGGGAAGGCCAGCAGCAGGGTCTGGAATCTTTCAGAGTTAAAGTGGAAAAAAACCCATTGACTATCCTGGGTTTTGTTCTCTTCCCTGGGGGCATCTCGCTTTGGGATGCCTGACTGTGTCAAACCCCCCAAATTGCCCATAATCACTCACCTCTTCACAGTCCAATGGCACATGCGTGGGCTCTTGTCCAATCAGAGCAATTTTCCCGTGACTATGTCATTAAGTTGCACACGCTCCCATATCAGAGTCCGCACATGCACTTTTGGATTGGAAAGAGGTGAGTAATTATGGGCAATATGGGGGTTTCACAACCATGGAATCCTTTAGATTGGGATGCTTCAGGGGAAGGCCAGTGATCAGACCTGTAATCTTTAAGATTCCAGGGCTGACCTCTCAGGGTTTTGTTCTGCTTTAAAGAAATAGCAATTGGTAAATCAGTGACCCTTGGTCCCTTACCTGCTCTTCCAATGCCAATTCCTGACCCCCAACCCACAATTATGCTGCCACAATATACACAGCTCCCCCAAACAACATTATCATCCAATTAAAAAAAAGCCACTATATATAGAGTCTCTTCCCACTCTTTCATGTCAAGTTACCCCCCGTCGGCCGGTCCAAAAAATCCCGTCCACTCTTCCTTTACCTTTCTTTGGTCTCAGGAGAAAGCAAGCGAGCAGTTCCATAGAAAGCCATTTACATAGTTTGCAGGCAACCACCTGTCTGACATATCATGGTGGCTTGCCATTACTCTTTGAAACACTGCAGTGTTTCAGGAAAGCCTGGTTCCTATTCATATGGGCCTGGTGCTCTTTCAGGGGGCTCAGTAACCCCTGACAGTACACCGGACCTATGCTAAAGGACTTAGGGGCTGGTAGCTTAGCAGCCCCTATGTCTGGTATGCCAAGCTAGAAGCCCCTGGGGGAGTTGGGCCATGGGTTATAAATGAAGGGATAGCGCCAGGTAGTGCTTCGTAGCGGCAGGCAGCGTCTGGTGAACACGGGGCGATGTACGCAAAACCACATTTATGAAAGCGAATCTGGTGTCATTTAGCGTCTGAATCATCATTACAGGTGGCTCAGCGTATAGCGCCGGCGCTCTAGCTTCCAGAGTGCCAGGTATTACCTGGCGCTACCTGTCGCTCTCCCTAACATTTCAATGGACGTTCCTTTTATTCTGTTTAAAAAGAGTTTTTTTTTGTACCTCAATTCATTGTGTGACCTCTCCTGGACTAGAAAAAGTCATTTTTGAAAACTTTTTTGATTTTTTATCTTTTCATGCAGAATTGTCATTACAGGCCTGACACTAAAGTGTTAATGTCACAATGTTAAAACAATGTCATTCCATGTGTTTTCGCTTTGTTACAAGTGTATATGTGTTTAAAAACAGACTTGTGTGGAGCACTGAGAGTCGGTCGCACTGAGCTGGCGCTACCTTTCGCTCCCTGCAGCGCTGTACTGGTGTTAGAGGCCCCAACATACATCACATTCATCAATGCCGGCCAGGTTACTACAGCGACTGAGGAGCTCTGTTACAGCGCCTGATAGCCGATCACAGCATATACTAGCAGTCGCTCTAAGCGCCGCTATACAGACGCTCATCTGCTGATACCTGGCGCTAGTAATGAATCAGCCTCCACGAAAAAGAAAAAATTCCATATCATTCAGACGATGGTTACTTCAATAGGCTTTCAGAGAAAGAATAGAAGGAATGACACAGAAAGAAAGAAGGAATGAGAAATAAAGTTTAGAAGGAATGACACAGAATAAAAAAAGGAATGAGAAAGAAAGATTAGAAGGAATGACAAAGAAAGAAAAAGAAATAAAGAACAGAAAGAATGACAAAGAAAGAAAGTAAGAATGAACACAAAAGGAATAAAAGAAGTAATGACAAAGAAAGAAGGGAAGAAAGAAAATAAGTTGTGAGAAAAGAAAATAATAAAGGTAAGAAAAAGGGAATGACAGAAGGAAAGAAAGAGTGAGAAAGAAAGAAAGAAAAAAAGAAAGAAAGAAACAATCTCCTAAAGGTCAGTCTGCCCCTGGCTGATGCCCAGTCCTGGTTACTGCATGAACCTGCTTTATAGTGGTTGCCTCAGGAGAGGGAATGACATGCTCACCATTGGGAAGAGATATGTTACATTATATATGTTATGTTACCATATAAGGTGGGCCCTGCTAAGCCCAGTGCTGATGCTAGCCCTGTATGTTGTACAATAGAGAGACAAAAAAAGACTTTCGTTTTTTGTGTCGATCTGTTTTTTTTAATGAAATTTTCCCGCTCTCGTATGAGTGTACGAGTGATTCTATGCATGCATTGCAAGCCTTCTGTAAAGTCTTCGTCCGTTCGTATGCCAACGAGTCATTTTCCAGCTTTCGTTTTCCATTTTTTTTCTCATGTTACAACATCAGCTTTCGTTTTTTCCCTTTTTCCATTGTCTCCTCCCACGAATCCTTTACGTTTCCCGTTAGATTCAGTTTTCCTTTTACAAGAAATAATCATCCAGACGAAAATCCTTACGACCTTACGCCTGCGCACTACAAACTTAACTCATTAATGTGCTCGCCTACATATTTGGTTTACTCACTTGTGCTACAATGCTTAGCTAAATCACTTTGAGCTTTCATTCTTCTTCCATTTCTGACCCCTAAAACTTACCCAAATCACTTCGCGGTCTCATTCTTCTTCCATTTCTGACCCCTAAAACGTACCCAAATCACTTCGCAGTTAGGTTCTTCTTCCATTTCTGACCCCTAAAACTTACCCAAATCACTTCGCAGTTAGGTTCTTCTTCCATTTCTGACCCCTAAAACTTACCTAAATCACTTTGCGGTCATGTGAATCTTCATCTCTAAATAATTTTTGGCCCATTATTTTTGTGTTAATGTATTTTAAAAATAAAATGACACTGAAACAGTTTTGTTTTTTTTGGGGTTTAATCCAAAGTGCCATTTTTTATGGCTTTTTAATAAAAATGTTTATCATAAAAATGTATAACCTTTTTTTTTTTTTTATTTACAAAATATAAAATGTTAAAATTTTTAAAATTTAAAAAAATATAAACCTTAAAAACTATATACAAAGCAATGGCAGGACCCAGAACATTAGTCTTCTTCTGTGGTCCCCAACGAGTCACGTAGCTCCTGCATGTCGGCCACCAACTGAAGGACCCTTTCACTCATTGCTGCCACTCTGGCACGTGTGGTCCCTGTATAAAAAAGAAACAAACATTATTTGTTGGCAAATATATGTTTCTCAGCTGTGGATGGAATGTTTTTTAGGTGGAAAGCTAACTCATGACGCCAGAATAATAAAGTGCCAGCCATAGAGCATGAGCAATAAAATCATCCTTACTTTATTGTAGTCCTTTTAAAAAGCCATCACAGCATGCAGAGCAGTAAAAAGCATAGCAAGAGCAAACCCTCCGTCAACGCGTTTCGAGCCAGGGCTCTTAATCATGACAGTGAGGTAGCTACAAGGTTCATAATTTAAACACAAATCACTTAACACTTGATTATATCCACCTGAGGCAAACTGCATAAAACGCTACTGCGCTAATTGCTAATTATTGAATGCACCTACCTCCGCAATGAGGCATAGTGTGTCCAGAAAGAATCACAGCCCTGCTTTCCCCTATATCACACAGACGAGATCGCCACGGCACGCTCTGCAGCAAAAAGATACGCTTCCGCATTCTGAGAAGTGAGGAGAGGAATCCTCCAATCAGTATCAGGCGGGACACATGTCAGAAGCCGATAGGCTTACCATGCGCTGACGAGATAGTACTGGCACTCGTCTAAACACATAGTGCGCGCCATTAAGGGCAAAGTGCATTCTATAAAACAGGTAAATAAATACAATAAGGGGTAGGTGTATATAAAAGCGGGGAGGACAGCCAGCATGGGATGATAAGCGCAAGGGCAGCAGATCACCACACAATCTATCCTGACATCACATGTCCGACCCAAATGGACTCCAGTGAAGGCGGAGCCATGACCCGCTTAAAGCCAAAACCTTCCACGGCAGCCCTTCTCCTCCCACCCCGCGCCCGGGGCATGGCCAAGCCTGGACCAGAAACCAATCCAAACCAGCCTGGCCAGCCAGCATTTGCCTCAGGTGGAAACATAAACTTATACTCATGGACATGTATATAACCACAGACTTGGTACCCATTATACATATAACTTCTAATAAAGGTTTTTTCTTAATTTCCTCCACTAGTACAAAGCATCATTGTTACTGATCAAATATAAATACATTCCAACATCACTTGCATTGATCATAATAATCCAAAGGTTGACCCATATCACATATGAAGCAGAATAACTATGAATCCATATTTACAACTGGATGGGTGTAAAAGTAAAACAGCAATAATGAATAATGACTGGCTGTAAAAATCAAACCAAACCATAATAGAGAGTCTAACTACCCCTATGATTGAATAAAGATGCCATGAGAGATGATCAATTTGGATATATGGCCATGTAGATCCTATTTAGAAATATGGCATACCTCACAATACGGTATCCAATAATATGATATTATTAATTCTTCAAAAACAGATCATACCACAGGGAGTTCAATCCCCTAGGGGTGCGTGTCCCTAATTTGAAAATCCAAAACACCTCACGTTGGAGTAACTTATCAACTAAGTCACCTCCTCTGGGGCCCAGTATGACCTATATGTCATTATGCTAAGTAATTCATCTAAGGAAGAGGGCATATGTCATTATGCTAAGTAATTCATCTAAGGAAGAGGGCATATGTCATTATGCTAAGTAATTAATCTAAGGAAGAGGGCATATGTCATTATGCTAAGTAATTAATCTAAGGAAGTGGGCATATGTCATTATGCTAAGTAATTAATCTATGGAAGAGGGCATATGTCATTATGCTAATGCCATTGACTATGGATTTAGGTATCTTGGTGATCATGTCAATTACCGCATACTCAAAAGAATGACATTACAACTTACTTCGTTGGTGGCCAACGTCCGCTTCGGGGACAACCCTGGGTTCTGGGACCTGCCACTGCTGGGAAGTTGAGGCTGTAGAAACATGTCAAAAAGGGTCACTTCTAATGTCTGAGTCAACAGTAAGCAAATGACAATTTGAATGTGTGTGTGACATCACCCACCTTCTCTATGTGCCTCCTGGGCATGATCTGCTGCAGTCCCTGCTCCAGATCCTTCACCCGCTAACGAATCATCTAGAAAAAGAGATTAAGGGAATCAGCTTTTGGTTAAATAGCATGTATGTGTTTGCGGTTATATTGAGAGTCACATACCCAAGGCTAAGGGCTCCGTTGCTTGATACGACTCCCTGCCCACGCCGTGATGCCCCTCCTCTGTTGAGAGGTCCAGGGGCTGGTCGGAGGCCCCTACAGAGGAGGGGTTGGACTGTCGCCCTGGAGATCCACCACCTTCACTTGGTGCTGCACATTCATGCAGCACTGGTCGGCCTGTGCACCTCCGGGTGCGTCATATTGGGTACTCCATTTCCAGCACTAGAAAAGAAAAGCATTTATAAATAAAGGCCTACCTTCTGTATTAGTTACATCTAGCATGCAATTGCTATGTACCGAAAAAATCGCTTCACCCGGGGCATGTGGAGCCGTTTGAGGTCAGACCAATGCTGCATGATCTGTGTATGAGTGAAGGTGGTGTCCGTCTCGTGCTGGATCCTGGAAACGATCTCCAGGGCGACGGTCCTCTTCTCAAAAGAGTTGGGCAGGTAGTCATACCTGTGCTGAAGCATCGTCTAAAAAACACAAAATAAACATAGTTTTTAGATCAAACTGCATACAAATATCTGTCACAATTAGATCAGTTGACTAAATGACATTCCCAGACACATTTCTAGCCTCAAACTATCCTTCTAGATGTTAGTGAGTTGGTTTGCACATGTGCGCACTAACTTCTGTTTGCCACGGAGTTTTACAAACTTTTACACATAACTGTTTCTTCCTGCGCTTCCTTAAGGCCTAGGCATGCATTTAGATGGCAAATCAAAGTCATTACAATACACTTACGAGCATAATCAGCTCTTCTTGTTGGCGGGTGAAAATCGTGGGCATCATCTTTTTTCTTGTCCGCAGCAGATAAGTAATGCCCCAGCGGTTTCCGGGTTCCGCACGGCCGGACGAACGGCCAGACGCATGCGTACGCGAACGTGTAAGCGTCATACCCAGTCATTAGGATTTAAAGGGTCCTGGACACACAGCTCATTCTCTTTGAGAGTCTCAACATGCCAGCCAAAAAAACAGTCGGGAAGGCCAAACCAGGCAATGAGGCCAGCAGCAAAATGCCACAGCGGCCTGAGGAGGCTTCTTCACGACCGACCACTCGGTCACAAAGACCAACGCAGAAGGTGCGGGAAACACGCCGCCACAGTGGCCAGACCAAGGCGACAATACCCACCAAGTCCGCTAAGCCCAAAACAACCAGCAAAGCAAAGGAGGCAGGGGCAAAGAAGAAGCCCACAACCAAGCAGGCAGGTACGCCCGCAAAAAAGGCCACTAAGAGGGTGAGAAACCCCAGCCCCCAAAACACACTATCCCCTCCTCCCCAGCCTAGCACATCCCTTCTGAAAGAACGCTCCACTGGCAAGGCCAGTGAACGCGGCCATGGAACCACCAAGAGCCACAGGCCCAGAAGCCCCAGCCCAGCTAGCTCTGCATGTAGTCAGCCACGTGGGAAACACACCCATGCGCATGGAAAGAGCAAAAGCCACAGGCCCAGAAGGCCAAGCACAGCCAGCTCAGCATCTCCAGAACCACGTGGGAAACACACCCATGGCCATGGAAAGAGCAAGAGCCACAGGCCCAGAAGCCCCAGCCCAGCCAGCTCAGCATGTAGTCAGCCACGTGGGAAACACACCCATGCGCATGGAAAGAGCAAGACCCACAGGCCCAGAAGGCCAAGCACAGCCAGCTCATCATCTCCAGAACCACATGCAAGTACCTCCCAGGGGCATGGAACCACAAGTGGCAAGGGCACAAGAAGGCACAGGGCCAGAACACCCTCAAGTACACCCTCTCCTCCTCGGTCACATTTGCCACCGGCACAGGTGGCAACCAACTATCCATATGCCACATCGACACCTGCAAGTTTAGTGGCCACCCAGGCAAGGACCCCCAGTCCATTTCCAAGCCCACTCCATTCTTTATCCAGCCACCTGTCCAACATTTCAACAAAACAGAGCCAGCCCAGAATGTCCCCCGAATTACCTACATCCAGAGATGAGCCCAAACAGCAAGCAATAGGCCGGACATTGCGGCGAGGACAGTTGAGTGGCAGGTTTGGTGAGGACCAAACTCTGGCATTGGCAAGTGGGCTGACCCTACATTATGACGAGCTATATGGGCGAAAATCAAAATCTGCAAGCAAAATGCGAAAAAATGAAATCTTGGAGGAGCTCACCAGACAGGTCAATGCAGCGGGGGAGGAGCTTAAAGATGTGGAACAAATCCAGCACAAAATTTCTGACTTGAAGTATGCAGCACAGAAGAAAGAAAATAAATGGCGCAATTTCACATACATATTTGAGTTGTGCATTTGCCTGCTTCTTGTATTGTGCACAATTTCCTAAATTTGTCAACCTATATTTTTCAGCTTACAAACTGACGGAGGCTTCCCCACAAAATTACAGTTTACCCGAGCTAAGGAGATGGTGCTGGCGCTGATACATCCCGTGGCATTAGAGGTCCTCTCGGGGCGACGGGACACGGACATCCCTACAATTCCTGCAGGTTAGTAATGTTAGTGTGTATGTGAAATTTTTAAACCTGTATAATGAGGCTCACAGGCATATATGAACACATGCCCTTAGGGAGTGGCTTGTAGGAGAGGTTACAGTTTTATCAGGGTGTGTAATGTCTGCGGAATGTTCATTTTCAAATTTGCCAGGCCATACACGACCTTGGAGAGTATTTATGGTCACTATTAAAGTCTTAATATTAGCAAAGCACTGCCTGTTTTGTGATTATACTCAATCATATCCAACACTTCCTTCTTTGTCTTTAGGTCACTTGGGTTTTAGCTGTGCTTTGGTCTCAAATACTTGATCTGGGGTCAGGGAAAGGTCTACATAGGAAGAATGCCCACCAGCATACTCTTAAGCCAAATGCTATTTGCAAGCTGAGTGTGGGTCCCTAATTGCCCTTTAGGGATGTGTGAAGCCTCATAACATGCAGTACATGCATGTTTGTATTATTTAAGATGACCAATGTGTATGTACAGGGTGAGTCATACATATAACAGATAATAACATTCATAGTGAAGGTCACCTTGGACCGTTGGGGGAGTTGCCATTCCTGCTTGCCCACGTGTTTTATTGATGCATATGTAGTAATCCAGATCAATGGATATTTGGGTGTTTACGTGCCTTTTTATTTACAATACAGCCCAGCATCAACCCTCAGCAAGTGTGGAAGCCTCATCCAGTTGGACCACGCCGTCAACTTCCGTGCTGCCTAGGAGCCAGGAGCAGATATATACGGTAAGTGTATTTTGATGATTCTGCTGATGCATGTGAATGAACATGACTAATTTGCATAACTAATATAGTTAGGGACCAAATGTATCCTTTTTTTGCACATGTCCCAACAGACCCACACACTGATGGAGGAAATCCAGGAGACGGAGGAGGATGCCACCTTGATGGGACCTTCACAACTGACCCCCCTGGAACATAATCTGCCACGGTCCCATCATGCTACTGCACCAAATCCTCTGCAGCAGAGTGCAGCTGGACGCATGCTGCCAGCCCATAGTGGGCAGCATGCAGAGACTGAGCCTACAGTCCCCAGTGGTAGCTCTGCTGCAGAGGATTTGCCGAGCACATCTGCGACTCTTGCTCACCCTAGACGTCCAGCGTCTGCAGGCGCTCAAACCCGGGGAATTGGGAGACGTAGTCAGCAACGTCGACCAGTTTCCCAGGGGAGGCGCGTGCCGATCCTGGAGTCAGCGTGGCACCATGAGAGACGTTTATTTCACCAGGTGACTCAAAGAACCACAGAGCAGCTTACTGCACAATTAGATACAGTAAATAATACATTCACCTCCATGCTGACAGAATTTAGGACGAGCAACAGCCACATGGCCACCTTAACTAATAATTTGACAGGCATGCTCGAGGAAGTTAGGAATAGCAATAGACTCATGTTGGAACAGTGGCAGATTCTGAATGCCACACATGCCCAGGTGATGGGCCATCCCCAAGACCCACCACCAGGGTTTTATGGGCAACACCCATTTTAACAGCTATTTGCCCTGTATCTGCTCCACATCTTTCCTCTACATCCCCACTGCATTGACCTGTGCTGTGGTGAGCGCTACCAAGATTGCCTTTTTTATGGCTTTTCTTTTATGATTTGGATTTTCACCCATATAGCTCATTAGAGTGCTGAGATACCCCACTAGCCAATGCCTGAGATAAAGCCTCACTGAACCTGCGGCTCAAGCTGCCATGCTGCAGGCTTTGGCCTAATGAAATTGTGTCTGGCTCATCCTGTTTCTAGGCATGATTGGGGGACATTCTGGGCTGGCAAACTACTACCTTGAACCATGGCAAACATTGGACTGGACTTGCATTCGGACTGGGGGTTATTATTTGGGTGGCCCACTGACTTACAGGCGTGGATGTGGCATAGGTATGGCTGCTTTCCACCTGTGTCTGTGGCAAATGTGGCCAAGCAGGAGAGGGTGTGTATGTGGTCCTATGTATTACTGGCCAAATATTGACATGCAAATGCTTGCTCTCTATGTCTGTTTATTTTATTTGTTAATTAAACTTCGGCCTGGAGTGCGTTACTTTAAAACTCCTGGATGTGGCCAATTGCTAGGTGATTGCTGATTCAGCACCAATGTATATTTTTGTTGTACTATGTATGTACATGAAGTCTGCGAGTGCCCTTCAACTCCAGTTTATCATATTTCCCAAAAATATATTGAATGTGACTTTAGCTGTTGTTGACTAAGTTGATGCATTAATGTTTGGGTTATTTTGAGATTACTGAAGGTTTTTCAAAACAAACAGGGCCCAAAGAAATGCATGAGTCTCAGATCATGTGTGAATATTTTAGTAATTAACTCATTACTATTTGATACAAAAAACAATACTAAAGCATTCACAAAGCCAAATTATAGTATAAAATAATAATTACATGCAACAAACAAACACAGGACAAACAAATTAGGCAAAATGGGTATTAATCAAATTGGCCCGAACAGCTTGGTCAGAGGCACTAGGTATGCCACGGTAGTTCCACATACGGTAGATCCACATACCGGGGGACACGCTGCATGATGACAAAGTTATGTAGGACACAGCAGGCCAGTATGATATCAATGACCTTGTTGCGGTCATACTGGAGTGCCCCCCCCGGTATGGTCCAAACACTGGAAGCCCCCCCCCGTTGGTCCAAACACTGGGTCTTCCGGTGGGCCCCATTGTAGGCGTCCTGTGCCGCATTCTGTGGCCGAAGGACGGGCGTCATCAGCCAGGGAAGTAGCGGATAGCCGGAATCCCCTGAAAGAATAAGAAAATAATAACATAAATTACACATTACAACAAAATATTTGGGGAAAAGCGGTCATTCCCCCTGACTAAGAGCCTATCTTATATTTTAGACACACTCTGTACATACAGATTGCTCTGCTAAAAAAACAGCCTAACACCATCTACTGCATGTTCTGACCCTTTAAACATCCAAGATGGCGGATGAGGGAAAATCAGGCAGACTGCAAACAGGAATTGGGTTAGGACTGTGTTGCTCAGCATTCTTGGATGTCTTACCTTTTCAGGACCCCAGATCTGCTTCGTCTGAGCCTAGCACAGCTCTAACCCTCCCCCTGCACTTTATCCCGCTCTCCTCTACTCAGTAAGTGTCCTGATTCTGAGCAAAGATGGCGCAGACCCCATCATAAAGTCAAGAACAGAATTGATGCTGAGTGTTTGGAAGAATAATAAGTAATTTACTAGAAAGTAGAAATTTATTCTTCTTAAATGATGGCAAATCATTTTTTAAGGGTGTGTGGCTTTGCGAAAGATCATTGTTAAGGTCCGGTTTAACATGTTATCAAGGGGTAAAAACAGCCATAGGTTCAGACATGGGTCATAAACTATATTCCTAGGCATACATTGAAAAGGGAATGACATTATTTGCGTCAACTTACCAAGGAGCCATCCACCTGAGAATTCTCCAGACTCAAACCGATGGTACAATCCAGATCTTCGCAAGATGTACGCATCATGGGATGAGCCTGGAAACCCGGCGAGGACGCTAAGGAACCGCATGTCCGGGGCCACCACTGCTTGGACATTCAGTGAGTGGCCCATTTTGCGGTTCCTGGGAAAAAAGAAAAACAACAAAAATTAGCAAGGCTAAGGCCCTTATTTAAGAAGGGATAGCGTCAGGTAGCGCCTGGTTAATGAGAGGTAGCGACAGATAGCGACTGGTCAACGCCGGACATCGCACGCAATTACACATTTATCAAGCAGAATCTGTTTAGCGACTGGAATAGTGCCATGTAGCGTCTGATTCATAATTTTCACAGCCTCAGCGAACAGCGCCAGCATTCAGCCTTGCACAGCGCCAGGTATGACCTCTCGCTACCTGTCGCTCTCCCATACATTTCAATGGACGATCCTTTTCTTCTCTTTAAACTGTTTTTTTTTTTTTTACTTACCTATAGATGTACTCGTCAGCTGCAGGAGGGACCAATGCAATGTGGGTGCAATCAATAGCACCCATGACGTTGGGCATGTCGGCGATATTATAAAATGCAAGCTTAAGCGCGTTCTAGGCTACCGTGTCGTCAGGAAAATAAATATATTTCTGACTAATGGTAGCCATGCCTTCCAAAAACTTGGATAGCGTGCGGCTCAGCGTAGGCTGGGACATCCCCACGGAGAGGGCACCCAGCCTCTGGAACGAGCCGTTCGCCAAAAATTGCAGGCAGCCAAGCATCTTGGTCATACCTGAAATTGCTTGCCCCTTCCTTGTGGTGCGGGCTAACCATGGCCGCAGCTCACTATACAACTTATGGAGGGAAGCGCGGTTAAGTCTGGTCAGCTCGAACAGCTCAATGTCATGCATGCCATCGATACGCATGCGTCGCCGGTGCAATCTGGCCTTGCCCCTGCTGATACATTCAATCCCCATTAGCTGGAGTTGGTGATGTTCCTCCACAATGGCACAAAATATAGAGATTGCAAGGTATCCGAGGTCAAAATGGTCCCGTAAGGGGATTGCAAATGAAACGGATTTATAGGGTGGTGGTCCCTCGGCAATCAGCTCTCTGAATGAAATGCAAGCCCATACCAATAACGTAAGTTATCTGAACAAACGCAAAATATCAGATTTAGATGGGAAAATGATCAGAGCTAACACAAATGATCCGATTTACATTCGTGCATCGAAAGCGCATATACGCATGAGCTTGAACGTACGTACGAATGAAAATACAACGAAAAAACCTAAAAAAATGACAAACACACACAAAAACCTACACAGACAGCTACGGAAGTCCAGACGAATGTGTCTATGAATCGAGGCTAATATCTTTTAACCCCCCCATCCTCAGATGGCCGCAAAGCTCACCTTCATCCTGGCCCCCCGGTGATTTAAACCAGACCAACAGCCTGGCACATTTGGAAAAGAAGGGTAGCCGCCATTTTGGAGCTTCCTCTCCCAACTGACCTAACTGAAATGCACAGTAACAGGAAGACCAGCACGACTTGGCCTGCAACCCATGAGCGTCCATCTTGTTTTTAAAATGTACCCCAGCAGGTGTTAGGAAAAGGTAAATTATTTTTATGTGCAGCAATCTAAATTGCCCTGAGCAGGGAGGGATACATATGAGCACTGTTTGTTGTGTTGGTGTGGTTTAATTCATTTTTGACTGTTGGTTCTCAGCTGCATCCCCAGCATCCCTGGGCTGTGGAGACTCCTGAGCCCAGCCATTAAGATAGGCTGGGGTTGGGTTCACCCCAATGTAAAGGAATCTGGGAATGTAGGGGTGTAACTTGAGGGGGCACTGGGGCCAGAAAGTCAGGGGGCATCATCATTGTTGCTCTTCCACCATATTTATTATATTTGTGCTCACTTGGCCTAATTTAGAAGGAAGCACCATTCCTCTATGCTGTGTCAGTCTTTAAAAATATTTACTGTATGAGCCTTGAAAGGGCCCCATTTTATGTTTGCACCAGGGCCCTGTCACATTTAGTTACGCCACTGTGGGAATTCTTGCCAATTGCTGATACTTGCGTTTAAACAGCGCCATATTAACGTTCATTAATATGCACTGCATACAGCACTGATTAGAGCAGAGTCCATACATGTGCTGGGTTTTACATAGCAGGGCATTCAAAATCAGGATGCCCTGGAGCGAAGAACCAAACCCGGAAGAGTGAAAAATCCTGGATTTTGTTCCACCTGATTTCTATTCTTAGAGCTTTCCAGCAATGCCTAATTTTTTAAGGATGCATAAGTTGGCAGCTTTCATGTGTGGCTACGATCTGTACTAAGAAATTGATATGTTTAACAGGGTTACAGATTTACTGTAATGATCAGTTGAAGCAAAGAGACAGAGAAGATTGACATTACCAGTGCTGTGCAGCTTTCATATAATTTGCTATTATTTGCTCGGTTTACAATGTTGTATTTCTGGGGCAGGGATTCACGAAGAAGCCAAATACATTAGTATAAAATGTGGAATATATTATTACATTAACTCGATAACAATTGCAGATAAATAGACCATGCTGAGGGCATAGGCTTTACAAGCATGAAAACCAATACCAAGGCCTTTAAATGAGGATATGCCAAGAATATTGACAGCAAATATACCAGTTTAATTATATACATTATTAGACTTTTTTTCTATTTACCATCTAAAGCCAAGGCCAAAACTGAAGAGTTGAATGTAAAATATTTGTAATATTTAGGAAAGTCAGAGTTTTACATAAAAGTAAACAGCAGAGCCTAAAGGCACAATTTTCAGCAACACAATAAAATGTGCAGTGAATTTATGGCGGCCATCCATTAGCTCTTACCAAGCCAGCATCACCCCATATCTGCAGTCCATCATTATAATAGAGGGTTAATGCACCAAATTTACATAAAAAAGTCATATTGTCTGCATGAATTATTTACGCTCTCAGCTGTTTTTACAGCTTGGATTCGGGGAGGGATTCTGCCAGTAAATTACTCTGTAGAGACCCGACGGTATCTGCAAACAGAGCTGGAAATACTAGTAAAATGTGCAAGCCGCATGCTGGTGGCTATGCCACAATGACACCATGCAGAGCTGCCTTTGTTACACCCATGCCGGACAGCAGACGGGTGGACAAATGGACAATGGAGCCCCCATACACACATTTTAATCTTAATAAAGATCATAAAGGCTTATAAACCAAAAAGAGAGGCTCTGCAGAGCGTTTTATGAACAGATGCAATCAGAAGTATGTAATAGAGCAATGGGAGCATCATGGTAACCCTTAGCGACCAATCGGCATATTTGTAATAAAAATGATCTCTTTTAAAACCAGCTGATGTTATAGGTTACTGTATTTGCAATATTATACTTGCCTTTAGTATAATCTAAACGTATATTAATACTTACAATAATATAAACTATATACTGCGGCCAGTATAGTACATTTTCATGCCAGTGTGGTTAAGTGTATTGAGGCTATATCTAAAAATTGAATTATGGTATCTGAAAGAATACACTTTAGGACATTCCTGAACTAAGCAACAGGGGGGCATCCCACGCCATATACCGGCAATAGAAGGCAAAAATTCTGCCCTTACTTACCTAGCTTTGCGTCCCTCATTTTGGCTGCTGGATTACAACCCCATGTGGACATAGGTGACCTGGCAGGAGGGCGGACAAACAGCGCTGCACATGCCCTCTCCATAATCTCCTCTGGACCCCCCAAAATCATCAATTGATTTTTATATACACACGTATCCTGAGCAATATATATATATATATATATATATATATATATATATATATATATATCTATATCTATATCTATCCCAACATCACTAAAGCAAAGAAAAATGAGTCCTCACACTGACTGACACTCAATTTTTGTAATGATAATTCACTGAGCAGAACAATGTATTTAAATAATCTGAAGAATCCTAAAATAATCTAACAGGAGAGATAAATGGGTGATAGCACAGTCTAGGGAATGACAGATCGGCACACCAGGCAGAAAAAAGGGAGAAAGCAGACAGAAGGGGTGCTATTAAGATCTGGGGTGTCTCGCCACATTATTTTGTTGTACTACTGTGACTTTACCACAATTTTGGCACCTTGGTAGAAGGAAGTAGGTGAGTACGGGGAGCCTCATTGGGATGCCCTCTCCCCCTGCTGCCTAGTTCAGGTACTCGAGTAGCTGCTTCTCTGTGGTGCAAAGTGTGATTTTGGATTAGGCAGTACTATATCTCATATACAGTAAGCTCCTGGTCAAATATCTGCTTATATGGGTCTCAATCATGCCCAAATGGTTTAAGCTTAATGTGCTAAAAGTATTAATGAACTCTTAAAGTGTGACTTAAATTACAGATTAATTACAGATTAAGGGATAAAATATTTCAGAACATTGAACTTTTATTGTCCCTCTTTATACAAAATGGTTGTTGATCAACATCTAGCTTGGTGCAGGGGAGGATTGGATTGGTGATGCCTCCCCCATGCATACACCACCGCCAGCCTGAGATACCTTAATTGCTCCTCGTTCCACCACTGAAATGTAGTGGTGGAACGAGGAGCAGGTAATGTGTCCCAAACTCTATTGGGGGCTTTAAGCAGTGCAACTCATATGACCTCTGGTGGCCAGTCACAGGGCTGCACTTTGCCAGTGGAATGAGGAGCAGGGAACATTATTTCAGGCTGGTAGCATGGGGATGCCTTTCTGTGCTGGGACCAACACCCATTTAGTGTAAAATGGGTGTTGGTCATCTCTAAACTCCAAAAACCGGGCAGGCCGATTCATTAATAGCGCCAGGTAGCGACAGATGAGCGACAGTAGCGTTATTTTCACAGCGCCCGCTAGTATTCGCTGTGCTTGGCCGTTGTTCGGCTGTTGACAGCGACTCAGTCGGTGTGCGGTAATGTTGAATACGGGGTTAGGAGTCGCTGTTTGACAGGTTCCGCACTGTATGGGAGCGCATGACAGCGAACGGCCATAGCGAACATATTTTTAGAAAAAAAAAAACATGTTTTTCAAAACATTTTGAAATATGAATACATTAATATCAGACCTGTAATATCAATTCTGCACAAATTTATTATTTTCTTTTTTTACCTTAAAAAAAAAATCTAACATTGCAGAAGTGGTCACAGAATTTTTGACATTTCAAAAAAAAAAAAAAAAATTAATAGCAATTAATTATGAATATTTAAAGATTGCTCCATTGAAATGCGTTGGAGAGCGCCAGGTAGCGAGAGGTCATACCTGTCGCTGTTCAAGGTCGCTCGCTGGTGCCGTGAGGTGAGGCTGGAATAATGATGAATGATTCGCTATCTGGCGCTCTGTCAGTCGCTAAGCAGGATCGGCTTGATAAATGTGTGATTGCGGAGGGGAGCCGGCGTTCTCGTGGCGGTGCCCGTCATTACCGTTCGCTCACCATTCGCTACCTGGCGCTATCCCTTGTTAAATAAGGGCCTTAGTGACGGTAATAGAAAGAACTTTCAAAACATCCAAAACATTCCCCATTCGCAGCTCCATACACAGAGTACAGAGTGTGGGGTTCTGGCACACATGAAGCAGTAAGGGTCAACTGTCTAAACAACCTAAAAACTCCTTTAATAAAAAGGGCAAAACAGTTAGAGGGTTAAGACAACGGTAATGAAGATGTTGTGGTGTAGTGGCAAATACAAAGGCAGGGGTGGGAAAGGCCTCCCACAAACCTAATGCCGAGACTATAGCATTGCATGGGCAGAAGATGGACTAGGGTGTCTTGGGGAGGGTACAGTGGGGCTGGGTACTGGATAAGATGCTGGGAGATTTTGGAGGCTGGGTTTGTATGGGAAGTGTTGGGATAGGAATTGGTGAATTCCAGCAAACTTCTGGGTAAGGTGGACTGTGTGCTTGAGGCTACTTTCAGCCCAGTCAGCTCAAAAGCAGTGCAGCCAACCAGGAATTCTCCCTGTGCTTCCTTTGGCCATTCTATTCTTGCATTTAGTTAACTTAGCAAGTCACAGACTTTGATCAAAAATCATGGCAGGTTAGACATGCTCACTCTTAAAGAAATGGTACCTACGCATTAGTATTGGAGAAACAGATAATATGTCAGAGGTAGTCATGGCCCCTCAAAATACCACTGGGATCCTCCCCAAGGCACAAGCACCAAAGTATCTTAAAAAATATACTTTTATTAATTAATTCTGTTACGCATAACCAAACAATTAAAACAAAAAAAGAGTGGGCACTGCTAAATAATCCAATTTAGGCATATCGCCCAGGGGAAAGAGGAGACATTTAGGGAAGGAGCAGGGAATTTGCTAGAGAATTTGATACTATCCCAGATTCTTAGGCTATGTAGCATGATGGGCATGTAGCTGGGTGAGGAGGCACAAAATTGAGTCTGTCGCCATAGGATGTGCATCCCCAAAAAGAAAGGCATCTCCGCTTGTGTCTGCAAAGCTGATGGCTGGGAAATTTGTGCCGCCAGGTAGTAGTTATGAAAATTCAGGATGCCTAAACCCCCATCCCTTCTGTGGGCATAACAGATGTCTTAGATATGCAGGGCCTGCATGACCCCCAGACAAATTTAGGAACCTTGCGTTTGAATGATTGAGCATGTATGGAGGCATTTTCACTAGCAGGGCTCTAAAATTGTATAATCATTTTAATCAAAGCAATCCTGCCAAACCATGAGATATGATGTTTGGATCAGGACTGTAGGCAATTGCTCAAGGATCTAAATACAGTAAAATAGTTGGCTCCATACAGGGTGTCATGGGGGGGTCAATTTAATGCAGAGGTAGTCATTATACTGGGAAGTCCATTTAAAGGTGAATTGGGGGGCTACCATCGCAGACAGGAGAGACACCTTAAAGCCAAAAGTTTTAAGTTCAATGCCTTTTAATTGGCGATTTCGAGGATACATTTTAAGCTTGAACATGTCAGACTGCCATAGCTGTAGATCTGTACAGTCATTGGCTAAGTGACATTTGAGGGCAGCTGTATCTGGGTCTAATCTGGCAGCCATACTGCTTTTCTAGGCTATGCGATACATGGATGCAAAGTAAAACTCACACTGCAGATGAAGCCTGTGCCTTTCATACTGCCTGAAATAGGGCCCTAAACTAGTAAGGTTTACAATTTTGTAATTTGTTTCAGGATATGCATAAGAAAAAAAGAGACCCCCGAGACCCGTAAGGCCACATTGGCACCAACTGCTACTACCCCTTTAATATATACAGCAGACTCACTAATACTTATGTTTAACATACCAAAGCTTAATGGCTACAATATAAAGCTGGGAGCAGGGCTGTTTCTAGGGGAGAGCGAGCAAGACGATCAGCCTGGGCACCAAGGCTATTGGGGCACCTTCATCCCGGTCATTGTGTTATCTGTAGATAGATAAAGGTGAAAAGACAGGCCCCTCACCTCCCCTCTATATTGGGCACAGTCATGGGGAAGAGGCTGTTAAGGAAGAGGCATAGCATGGCACATACCTTTATGGGACAGCAGCAGCACCATAGCACTGAGCACTATTTTGCCTAGAAACAGCCCTGCATAGAAAAATGGGCAATGGGCACAATTCAAGCCAGACTATGTCAAATCCCTGCAGCAAAGCAGGCAGAACATGAATTGGAATCCTTTGAAGGAAGTGCATGAAAAGCTGTGTAGTAGGAAAAACCACACCCACATAACTATTCTTTAAAAAGGGATTTATTTGGGGGAACAAGAAGGGTAGGATGGGTAGGACACAGGGAGTAAAGGGTTAACAGGGTACCCTGGAATCTTCTTTTTTCTGGATATGGGAAGGAATCATGGATGTAGGTGCCTGTCATGGGAAAAGAAGGGATATAGCTACTATGAAACTGGGTTTAGTGTCCCATCCAAGGGCATCCCCAAAATTCTACATTTTAATGTCCACTTAGCAGATGGGTGCAGGAACGTTAACATGGGCCCAGTGTGCCATCCCTGAGCATCCCCGGCGAATCTAGGCAGGTCCTGGCCACGTCTGTGAATGGAGTGGGAAAGGCCAGTAAGGAAGGGTAGCGAAAGCCTAGAGAGGGGTAGCGAGAGTATAGCTTACCTTCACAGGGGATGTGCATCTTTGGTCCTTGTTGCAGTGGCACTGGTCCTGGATTGGTTGAAGGGAGCCGATTGGTGGCCGCATGGTGCCGCAGGAAGTTCTTGCGTGGATTAGCTGCTCCGGCGGCATGAAGCTGCGGGAGCCCCAGGATGTCAGGTAGGGCAGGGCTGCATCCAGCTGGATTGCTTTCTTTCAGGCCTGGGGAGCTGGGATCCCCCAGTGCTCATGTGTTTGGGATGCCCCAATAGGCTGTACAGGAGGGTGGACTTGTGCTCCAGGGTTCATCACTGCATGCAGCTGCCTCCTCTCCGCTGCTGTTCTCCATTACGATGGCAGATGAGAGGGCAGGGGGAGTAGCTACCTTATAAAAAGAGAGAAGTAGGTGGAGTTATCTCATAAATGGGAGGGAGTAGGAGGAGTCATTGTATAATGAGAGAGAAGAGGGTGGGATTCCCATTAATAAGAGAATAAAGCTGTGGAGTTAGGCCCTGAGATATGTGAAGGGGATGGAGTCTCCCTAAATAGCAGGGGAACAGTGGGTGGAATTCATGGTAGGTCACTGGGTGGGTTAAGGTATAAAAACCCAGTTTAGCGTCAAATCAGTTAAGTGACAGGAACAGCAAACGTGGCGCAGAAGGACATATGGTTTCGGCGTGCAAGAGTTTTGGGACGCCGGAAGAAGGGCTATTGTGAAGAATCCAGGGGGTGCCTTGCCGTTGATCTTACTGTGAAGGAGCCCTCTACTGTGAAGCTGAAGAGGCCAAGAAAAGTGCCTGGACCTTGGTAAGGTGCAGTTGCTCCTGTTTGGAAACCCTTAAGCATGGGTAAGTGTTGAACCCGGCTGGGATTGACCTTGGACATTGAACTGATTGTGAGCTAACAACCAGTGGGACCACTGAAAGTTTTGAACCCAATTAGCACTCAATACCCTGCATGAATCCCTTCCTGATTTACTGAGACTTTGTGCTTATCACAAAGTGGGGTGAATGGACCACCAGAGCATTGTGATTAACTGTGATTATGTGTGGAACTGGGACATTGCCTGAGATAAGTTGATAACTTGACTTTGCTTGCTGGAAGTTACAGCCCTGATTTGTGAATGTGCCACCTGTTGTGCTATACTGCTGAGTCAATAAAGTGGAACTACCTTGTTTAAGCCACAATTGGATTGTGTGTGGATTTATCGTCCAACCGTGACATATGTCTGATTACTGAATTTGAATGACTGCAATTGCTGCTGTCTAACCCCTATTATATGGATTACAGCTGGTCTTCTATTGCCCTTAGCGGAAGCTCAGAACTATTGACATGGTTTGCCAGCTGCAGAGCTGCTTTGGAGAGCTTGTCTCTATACACGAGTGTAGGGGGAGAAAGAAACCATCATTCAGTTTTGTTTGGTGCTACAGGTACTATGGTCTGCAATTGAAAGAATAGAAGGCTAGGACGACAAGGCAGACAAAGCAGAAAAGACTACCTGCAATCAATTTATCCCTGTGCTGCAGAGCTATGGGGTGAAAGGGGGCCTGAAGGATAGACTGAGGTGTTACCCTGGTTTAACATTCAGGGAGATCTTGAAAGAAGTCCAAGAAAAGGTCAACTGAAAAAGCTTACAGAGGCACTTGGTGCAGTACAGAATGAGGTTAAAAAGGAACTTTGGAGGCCCTGGAGTCTAAAAGATGCCAGTGCCGTCTAAATTCCACACCTTGGGGCATCCCGAATTGTGTAAACCCCCCCCCTCCCCCAGAAGCCCCAATACACTCACATTCTGCCAGAGCCCTCGCTGAAAGTTTGCTCTGCGGCCGCATACCAACTCATCTCTAGCTGTGTACGTGCCCGCTCCTGGCCTTTCAGAATGGCCAGCGTGGGCACGCCATGGCTGGAAGGTGAGAAGGCATGAGGCTCGTGGCGCAGTCGGTTTCCTTCGGTGTCGCTCGGCTGTGTCCATGTTTCTCATATTCCTGGGGCAATGCTTTGCTACAGTGGGAGTGGTTTTCATGGCCTTGAGTAACAACAATAGACTATTGGGTTGATTCAAAGAAACATGTAACAGCTTTGATTTGGGTCACGATCATCCTATTTTTCACGTCCGCTCGTGCGTTCGTATGAACTTGCGAGTGATTCAATAAGCAAATACGTTTCTATCCTAAAATATACGTCCGTTCGTATGGCAGTTCGGGAATCAGACCTATGTCAGTTTCCATCCTGAATTTTCCGTTTCATTTCTCAGGTTGCAACATTGGTTTTGCCCTTTTTCCTTTTTTGTCTGGACGTAAATCCTTCTGATCTTGCGGCTGCGCACTACAAACTTACCTCATTAAAGTGCATTCTAAATATTTGGTCTTTTATTTTTCTTTATTTCATTCATTTTGTAGTAACCAACCATTAATGAATGCATTTGCATAAGTAAATCTTACTTTGTTTAATTTTTAGTTAACTTGCATTTTTTACTTGTGGATTTAATTTTAATATTTATGCTTCAAATGGTACAACTTAAAATTTTTAGTGTGGTTACCCACACCCTCTACATACAGATTGCTCTCAAATATTAAAAAACACCCAGCAACTTCTGCATGTTATGAGCCTAGAAACAGCCAAGATGGCGGCTCAGGTATTATCGGGCAGCCTGCAAACAGAAAGGGCCTTGTGACTGTGTTGCTCTGGATTCTTTGATTTCTGACCTTTCCATGCCCCCAGCTCTGCTGTGTCTGTGCAAAATACAGCAGTAACCCACATCCTGCACTTTATCCCGCTCTCCTCTCCTCAGTAAGTGTGATGCATCTGACCAAAGATGTGCTTAAATAATTAAACAAAGCAAAGGTAAACAACTACACCAATAAATGCAATCTAAAAATATTATTCTAGTACCTCAATTTTAAAATAAATAACAAAGGACATAAGTTTCTTTAATTAACGCAAATATATTGCAAAATAAAGGTTTACATGCAAAGGACTAATTAAGGTCCACATTAAAATGCTTTTATAAGGCATACATGAATCAGGTATGCATTGCTATACAATTTATGGCCTCGGCCATGCTGATACATGCAGTTCATTGGAGCTCAAGACGCGCAGACTCCTCCACATAGCCAAAAAACCTGTTCACGAACAGCAATCCGGCTGCTAAAAGGTGTCGGCTGTGGCTTTCTTTTAAAACGCGTTTAGAGGTTTCTCTGAATCACACCTAAACACATCCAATTAACCTAAGTTTTACGTTTTGATCGTAAGTTTTAGGATTTGATCCTAAGTTTTACGTTTTGATCCTAAACTTTAGGAACGAACTTCCGCTGATCGTAAGAGCATATACGCATTCGTACGTAGGCTCGTGCGAGTCGGAAATGGCCAAAAAAACAGGAAAAAATGACTAACACCCACCCAAACTTACGATTCTCGATACGAAATCAATTAACTTTTGCTCTTTGAATCGAGGGGTATGTGTCCTAGAATTCTTACAATGTCACATGTGAGCTAATCAGCAGCTTTGACTAAGTCTAAGCAGCATAATGACCTACCTAGTTGAAAACACTGCCAATAACCCCTTTGCTACAGGAACACCAGACTGCGATCCCCCCAAACTAATTAAGTTGAATTTCAGCAGAATGGATTAAACCTGTTACCCATGCCCTAGCCAATCAGATGATTAACAATCCAGACTGAGGAGGCCTCTAATATGTACTCATAATCACCACTTTGGTGTACATTGCTAACATAAACACATTGTTGCCATGGAAAACTGTTTCTTTTGCAAACAAATAGAAAAATCACGTTGGCATACAATAATGGAAACTTAAATAAATGAAGGTGGAATTATCCTTTAAGCTTGCAATGACTGAGCTAATGCACCTCAACTAAGATTAGAGGTCCCCTCCCATCCGCCAGCTGGTGATGTCCAGTGAAGGGGAAGAAAACACCCCCAGGCTGTTTATAAAAAAAATAGCACATTTTGGATCAGAGAGGCTGCTGAATTGGGCCTGGAGACAGCTGTTTAGTCCCTATTTAGCTGCACAGGTGGAGCAGGTTATCAGCCAGTCAGAAATATGTGGACTGCTTAGAAGAGACTGTCTTGTCAGTGAATATGCGCCAGTGAATGCGAGATGCCACTACCAGTGTAAAATCACTTTAGAGGTGGAGAGGAGAACAGAGAGCAGCAGTATACACCTACAAAGAGACCAGTATGACAGGGTCTGCAGTAATTAACATTCAGTGTGTGGAAGAACCAGCTACAGAGATTGCTGTGGATCACCGAGGATGTAACGCCAAACCATTAAGAAGAGTTTTCTTGATCAACAAATCAACAAAGTGTTCCAATTTCAGAAATCTGTTAAAAGAGACTGTGATACCCCTGTTGCAAAATGATAACAGAATGGATGTCCATGATGACCTGATACTCTGGTACTAGGGAGGGCCATTGCGTTTGATCTCATAACAAACATGGCTCTGTATCTTTCACAACCTTTAGTACAGCAGCTTTTGTGCCAAATAGAGTGTGATACAGGTAGCTCCCTTCCTGCTGGCAATATAATGGCCCATGGTCTGTCAGAAACAAAGATGTACAGGTCATACATGTCAGAGCATTGACGGTATGTCAAAAAGATAGTTGTGAAGATGGTAGACAGTTTAACCATTTATGCGTTTACAGATGTTGAGAACAGCAATTGTTAAAGTTGCCATAGCTGCAGTGCTATAATATTACTGGCTAGGCGATAGATAAGAGGGCAGAGTAAATGGGCTAGACAGACTTTGGTGGGGCAGTCCCATTTTGAGGCATTTTGTCCCAACTCCTGAAATCCCACTTTGCTGACATTATGGGAAGACTGTTCAAGGATGCAGGATGTCTGGTTAGTTTACAACTGCTCTGATTCTTTAACCGGACCAACTCTCGTTTTTTCTTTAACAGTCAGTTAGTTAGCTTGGGGGCATCCAGAATGCTGGAGCCTCCCAAACATAAGCCCCCCCGACTGCCCATAATCCTCACCTTCATTACGAGCCAGCCCCGGGAAAGGTGCCCTGTGATTGTCACGTGGCCAGTGGTGCAGGACACCAGAATGACCTGCCCCCGTGACTGCCCACCGGCCAGACGTGGGACTTCTTTTCCAGCGCTGGCTCATAGTGAGGTGAGGACATTCTGCGGGTTATGTTGGGGGACTCCAGTATTCTGGATGCCCCCAGCTTGTTTTAATTAGCTGACCAGTTGGTCTGGTTTAAATAAATGACAGTATTGGCTCAATTACCAAATCTTTAATGGACTGAAGATCCCTGCAGCACCCCGCAGTTGCCTAAATGTTTCCTTGGGACTTTTTTTTATTCTTCAGTCATTCTGTTACAACATTTTCCCAACACATTGCTTACTGATTACAGTCTGGAAGTGGGTGGGGGGCATTAAAATATATGTTAAAAGTATTGTATAAGACTATGGGCATGTTGGCAATGCACTAACCAATCAGCAGTAGGGTTTCCACCTGGCTGGTAATTTTTTTTTAAATTTACTGTATATACAAAAATTAGGGAAATCGAACACCCATAAACGTTGGTCCGTCTCTTGACGCACCGCATCTCTTGAGAAAGGCCTTAATCGGCCGAAACGTTGAGTGTTTTGTTCTGTGTCCACCTGGTATTCTAGCTTGCTGCTTCACTTTGTAAGTTATTTTGCTGCAAACGCATATATACTCTGCATTTTTTGTATGTTATCTTGCATGTAGTCCATGGGCAACTGTCCTTCGCCATATACCACTTCAAGGGTTGTACCTTTGCATATTGCTCAGCCTTACCCCATGGGCACACACCCTGGGACTACTATTCCCCTGCAGTAGCTGGATACTGACCTTGCCTCCATATATCTGCGGTCATAGCGATTTATGTATTGCAATCTGATTTCTATGTATATTTGTACCAACTGTATATACACATTTACTTTGTATTATGATGTACTGTACTTTCACCAGCATTAAAAAATGACATTCTTTTAAATGCAGCAACGTTTATGGGTGTTCGATTTCCCTATTTTTTGTATATGCTTTGTCTCTTATGTGCAAGGAGTGGATGCACATTGGGACTTCAGAACCCCACGCGATTCTATTTCCCTTTTTGCCTTAGGCATTTAAATACCTTTTATTTGATTAAACCTGATAAGTGTGCTACAACCTTTATCTAACATTTTTAAATTTACTGGCCACTGGCCTGGCGCTGCAGCTATTTGTTTTTTTACTGGTAATTGAGAATAGGAAAGGTATATCTGCAATTACGATTAGCAATAAAAAAAACAAATACCGGAACTGCCAGGCCAGTTAAAATAATACCAGCCAGGTGGCAACCCGAATTAGCAGTCATCTTACTGCTCTTTGCCACATGCCAAAGAGCTGCAACCAGGCTTAGGCCTAGTGTTGGACTGGCCCACCAGATCACCAAAGGATCCTGCAGCAGGCTTCGGACACTGACCTAAGGCCACCATCAGGACGGGAGATCCTGAGACAGTGATTTTTGGTTTGCCTCAGGTGTTCTGTGGGTTTGTGATTTATTCAGTAGTTTTACACTTTATTTCGTGCAACACAGTGATTAAGAACAGACTTGCATTATGTCTACTCAGCTGAAGGGTTTGCCCCATTATCCTCTGGTGGGTTGCCCACACTATTTTCATTTTTTAACTGCTTTCTGCTATTCCTTTTATTTTAAACCCAGAAACTTGTAACCTGTTTCACATATGGTGCTGGCAATTTATATAACTCAATGACCATACCTCAGAATGATCCTGCCTAACACAGCTTTATGAAAGGAATGCTATGATGTAATAAAGTGTTCCTGTCCTTATGCTTTTAGACATTTAAAAATAAAGAAGTAAAACTGACCAGCAGAGTTCACTAAATAATAAAGAAGCACAGCCATAACCACATTTTCATGGTTAATTCACACATTTGTTCTTCTCTAGCTGTATGGATGAAGGATATCTTCCTACTAATGAAGTGTGAAAGCCGATTGCTGGCCTAATTGGAGGCAATATCCATGCTCCCTTAGGCCATTTAATTGTCAATGACAACTTGACTGAGCTAACAGACCTTGAAGCTGAAACACAAAATCCTATACGTGAACGTATGTTTTACAGCATGCTAATCAATTCCTCTCAATAATTAGCATAGCACTTCTCTATGAGGCAAGGTTGTATGGGTCTTTTTCAAGCAGGATCTATCTATCTATCTATCTATCTATCTATCTATCTATCTATCTATCTAATCTATCTATCTATCTATCTATCTATCTATCTCTTTATCAATGTCTGTGATTATCTTTGGCAATCCCAATTTATTCACTTTATTGCTCTTTACAACTTTACTTTACAAATTGTATAGGGCAGTTATATTATTAATATTAGTAGTAGTAGTACTGGTAGTTGTAGTAGTACCCAGGGCTGGATTAGGTGTGGTGGAGGCCCCTAGGCACAAAATCTGGTGGAGGCCCCAGATACAGTATTTTTTTTTCTTTTAAAATAATAGTCCAGCCAAGTAACTCATTGGTGGTTGTCTGGCACCCACCTACTTACTGGAACGTCAGATTGAGTCCCTTGTACCACCCCTGTACAGGTGCGTGCTGCCTGGGAATTCCTGCTTTGCCATTCTGGGTGGAGGGTAGTGTAATTGGCCAGCTGGTTCAGCAGAAAACAGTTCCCTGCATTGAGCTGCCAGCGGCTGTGCTTGGTGGCTTATGTGCAGTGAGCGGCCGCAGACTGACAGCTCTGCACGCACCCATCACTGTAGCGCTGCTGACAATGGTTTTGCTGCTCTTGACTCTACATCCTGCCCTGTGGTGGCTTTGGCTGCAGGTTTGCAAAAATAAAAAAAGGCTTAACCAGGCGCAGGGGCCCCCACTGCTGCTGATAGCTTTGTTTCTGGCCCGTAGCCCATGAAACCAAAGACTGAAAAGCCTCCTGGACCAGACCATACCCAGAGGTTGGGGGAGGCCCCCTTTTTAGGGCAAGTGGTGGAGGCCTCGGGACTCCTGCCCCTTGCACCCCCCTCAAAATCCAGCCCTGGTAACACCTATAGACTTATGCTTCCATCCTAAACTTCAATCCGTTTTCAAAAAGACCCTGTAGTTACTAAGTTATCTTTAAAAGTATTAGCGTATTGGAGATGCATAGAAAAAATAAAGAGAAACAGTGGGTGTGACAACAGCGATGTGATTTAATCACTCTGTGATGGGTCCAGAGCTGCAGAGAGAGCAGGGAATGGGAGTGTTTTTGTTCTTAGCCCCCTAAAGGTTTATTGATTGACCAGGTCAACGGGGTGGGGGTCTGAAAGCTGAATGGGGAAGTGATTTCCACACAAAGACAGACAGACAGAGGAGGAAGCAGATTGCTGAAGCCACTTAGTAAAAGGTGACCTACCGATATTTATTTTTTAACTTTTGACTTGCCAAACACTAACTTAAGGGTTAATTTAATAAATGCTTCACCATTTTTAGAGGGTTTATGCTGCATTTGCCACATTTACCAAACTCTGCCTGTGTTTGCTGTATTTACTTCTAGTTCAATGTACTGTGGTTGGCCGAATGCTGGTGAACACTTGTGCCGTTCTCCAGTTTTTAGCAGTGAACCAATTGAAATCAATGTTTTTTTGTCAAGATTGTCTATTTGGTCATTTTTGCATCTTTAACATATATTTTGAGCTTAACTATCAGATAGTTAACTAGTATTTGAAAAACAACTAATAAAACTATTATTTTCACATTTTTTTTAAACTCATAATATGAAGCTTTACACATGAACAAGACACTCCTGAGACTCATACCATGTTGACAAAAGCTTTAAAAGTGTGCTCTCAGCAAGATTTCTTTAAAGTGATTGGCAAGTCAAAAGTTAAAAAATATCAGTAGCATACCTTACATTGGGGTTGATTCAGAGCCTCCCTGGAAACTCCCGCTTTTGTGAGAAAATAAAGTGTAGTGTAAAATCTCATAAACTGGGGTGTTTTTTTATTAGGTCTGGCAACCAAATGAAAAAGTCACACAAAAGGAAAAATAATTCACCCAAAAATTCTCGCTCCCAAAAATTGTCTGCTGAATTAGACGAGGTGGAAAAATGGGTTACAATGGGAATTCTCACTGGAGAATAGGTGAAAAAGGGCTCTTAGGTTATTGTGTCCCTCCAGCACTCTTCTTCCTGCTATCTGCTTAATGAGGAAATCACATCCTCATTCAGCTTTCAGTCTCCACTCTGCTGACCTGGTCCTTTAATTGACCTTCAGCATCCTGATTAGCTGTCTCTAAAGTATAACTTTAATTTTCAAAGCTGAATTGGCCGCAGCAGTTATCTGTGGCATCTCCTGTGTTGGTTCCTTGCTCTTCTCTTGTGTACAAAGAGCTAAAGAATCCATGAAACAGCTCTGCCTTCTCTTCATCCACAGTGACCATTTACCCATTATCAATAATTAGAGCACCTACCTGTTCTGATTTAGTTTTCTTTGAATATATATATATATATATATATATTTAAAAAATGTTTAGAGTTTGTTTTGCTTTCTTTGGCCAGATCCCTTTCATTTTGTGCCTTGCCAACCTTATTTCTTTCTTACATGCTTCTTTATTTACTAATTTATACTTTTACAGGGGTTACAGCTAAGAGCTCAGCCCTGTAAATTTTAAATGCCCTTTCTTGTTACTTATTGCCCTTTAAACCGCAGGTGTTAGCCATGAGGGTTTTCATTTTAGCCGCTTATATTTGTTACCCATAGTAATAAATTTTGAAACATTGGTGCTCACAATAGATTTGAAGTACTCCGATTTTACATCTGTATCAAGACTCCTCAACAGATACTCCCAATCTATGTCCTGGAGTGCAGCTCTGAGCCTGGGGAAGGCCTTCCTAAAATTCAGTGTTTTTGCCCTCCCAGACAGAAAATCTTTCTTACAGTTTATGTTAAGTACAACTAAGAATTATATTGGGGTCACTGTTACCAAGATTTTCACGGACTGTTACTGTCCCTATAAGGTCATCATTATTTGATATTACCAGATCAAAAAGAGCATTACCCCTAGTAGAAGCCTCCACGAACTGATTTATATAGTTATCTTGTAGCAAGCTGAGGAATGCTCTCCCCTTTATAGAAGAAGCAGAACCATGTCTCCAGTTGTTACCTGGGTAGTCGAAGTCCCCCATTACCACCACTGTACCAGCCTGTGATGCCCGCTCTATTTATGCAGCTGACCCTCCATTTCTTCAGTTAGATTACACCAAATTGTATTTTAACATTGTTTACATCGCCCCGCACTTCTACCCACAAGGATTTTACCTCCTCACAACCTTCTGCTAGTATCCCTTCATTAATATATGCTTTGAATTCTTGATTCTTTACATAGAGACACAATCCGCCCCCTTTCCCATTTGCTCTGTGTTTCTGAAAGAGAACAAAACCTTGTAGATTGACAGTCCAGTCATGTGTGGAATCCAGCCATATCTACGCCACACCAAATACATCAATATTTTCTTCCAGTACCAGAGCCCCAAGCTCCCCCACTTTAATTGCCAGACTTTTTGGATTTGACACATTGAGCTTTAGTATTAGTTTTTGCAGTAATGCATCCATCTAATTTGTCACTGCTGGTTTGCAACACATAGATCTCCTTATCCATCATAGCAGCCCCCCCCTTCTAATTCTCCACCCACCATCATATACTGTGCCCTAAGTAACCTTTCTTCCTCTTTGTTTTTTCTCTTGCCCCCCCCCCCATGTCTAGTTTAAATACCCATCCTCTTACCCAGCACAGCAGCCCCCCTTCCATTTAGGAGCAAATTATCTGTAGAATAGATTTTGTACCCCAATGAAAAGTCAGCCCAGTGCTCTAGGAACCCAAATCCTTCTGCCCTGCACCAGGACTTGAGCCATGCATTTAACTTTCTACACTGTTTTTCATGGCACAGGCATTATTCCAGAGAATACACATCCCAAACTTTGCTACCAGGAAGAAAGCAAACCACATGATAATAGAATCCCCTATTACCACTAACTGTCTAGTCCTACCTACAGTCCCAACCATCCACTCACTAGCTGGGCTGTCCTCCTGGCTGTTAGGGAGAGTAGTATCCACTGGGGATGCCATTTCTGAGACTATTGCATCATTACCCAACTTGGCAATTTTGCTAGGGTGCACAAACAGATGTATACCCTTCTTTTTCTGTGCTCCCTTTCTACTCCCTCTATCTACATTTACCCAGCTACTTATCTCCTGACCCATTACTCTACCCTCTGTTTCTACCCTACTTAATGCTTGCTCAGTGAGTAGAATGCCCTTTTTCCATATTGTCAATCTCCCTCAGTGTTGCATTTTTGCGCCTCCAGAACTCAAACCTGAGCTTCCAAGGTTGCAATATGCTCACATTTATCACAGTGGTATTCATCCTGGAACTGCTGCTCCTGAAGTATGTTGTGATGCCCAGCGGGACACCAGCCTTCCGTAAGCAGACAACCCCCAATCTCCACCGCCGCTTCTGCCTATAGTCAAGCCCCCGATTGCCAGGACGCTAGGTACGCCTCACCGGATACGGTTGCCCCTAGGTCTTAATAGGCGCAAAGGATGTCTGCTTACGATGAAGGCCGATGAACCACAAGGGTATCCCGAAGCAGAGGTCGTTCACAGGCAGTCAGTGCGAAAGGTGCGTCAGAGTACAGGGATGAGACAAGTGCGTAGTCAGGGGTAGCTAAAGGGTCAAGCCGGGAGGTCAGAGATCGCGGTATATCCAAAGGGGTTAGGCAGGTTCGTGCTCAGACAAAGCAAAGGTTGGTACAGGCAGCGGACAGGGATGGTCGATCAAGCCGGGTCGGAAACAGATAACAACTAACGCAATCACACCCTAATCACTAGTGACTATAACGAGCACTGAGCACTGGGCTGACACCATTTAACTGGGGAAGTGACCAATGGCCGCCCTGGGGGAGGGGGTGTGTGCACATGCTGATTGGTGCTTGGTGAACACTCAGTGTGATTGGTGTAACATTCCAGGGGCTGGTCAGTCCTGGCAGCAGGGCTGACCAGCCCCTGATTCAAATTGTGCACTGAAGTAGGCCTCCAATATTGCTAGCCATTATCCCAGTTACAAAAACAGCAGTGAAAACACAATTTTAATGCTTACGGTTGGCTTTTAACTTCTTATCTTATTTTATGTATGTCGGCTAGAAATGTTGCTTCAGTTTCTTATACAGATTTTTAGACCTAGTGGTAAAATGACTGCCAAGATAAAAATGAATTGTAGGTTAGGAAACACGTAAAGAGTGTCAGTAAGAGTTAGCCAATAAATGGTATTACCTTAACCTTGGGAGAATCTCTTGGGAGATAAACACAGGCAGCTATTGCTGGCCTTCTACTTAAAATTGAGCCTACCTGCTTGTCATGCTGCTCGTTCACCTGCAATAGTCTGTAGGTCACTGACCTGGAACAAGCAGATTAGCAGTAAATTAGGAAATGTCAGGAAAAGCTTAAGATCTTGTTATCTGCACACCAGTTCCATGGCTGGGGCTAAAAAAACTATTTCCACTGGTGGAGCAGCCTGATAGGTTGGCCAGGATAACCAGGCCATCAGCATTTATAAAGGTGACTGGATTGTATTAACCAAATGGTTGACTACAGCCATGAAGAAATGTTGTAAAGAAGTTGCCCCATCTTCAACATTGGGCACCTAGTACCTAGCAGGTGAATGCTTGCTTATTGCCCAATTTGGGCTCAGCAGGAAATCCCCTTCTGACAGCACCCACTTGGGCACTGTTTTTTTTTTTTAATAAAAGTGGTTGCTTTGCAGTGCTCCCAGCACTGGGGGTTGCAGCCGCATCGGCTTTGACAAGCTATGCCCTGTGCCAACCCGCAGACATAGCGCTACCCCGCTCTCCGCCACTGACAAGTGCAGGCACAGAGAGCGGCATGTGCGAGCTGATCTTCTGGTGCCTTCAGAAAAGTTCAATAAATAAGGCTCTTATTTATATCTCCAGAGACCCCAAGAGCAGATCCTGAATTTCACCGTAAGGAATTTAAAGGAGCATTATCGCGAAATTGTGTAATATTAAAAATCCATATAAAAACGTCATCTAATGAAAGGAGGGGGCACTTATACACCTGAACTGAATAAAACTTCCGCCAAGCTTGTGGTTTATTCTCTCATGGTAGGACTAAAATCCAAGGGTGACAGGTTTAGTCTATCAGGGGTGCCAGAACCTGTCACCCTGGATGTCCTTTTCTTTCCATTAAAAGAAAGAAAAACAAGCCTGGCTGTAAATTTCTTGATGCCGGGTGTATAACTGACCCCTACTCCTGCCATCCAACAAATTTATATGGGTTTTTATCTTTGGGCCATTTTTTTTTAGTGTTCCTTTAATGGGATTCAGATTTGGGTGATGCAGAAACAAGTATTGCAAACTATTCACCAGAACAGAATAAGGCAGATTCAGTTTATCACTTCTGACAGGTAAATGTGAACATATTACCGTAACACATACACAGATTTGTTAAAGTAGACCTCCTGGCAAAATACATAAATACACAGTTATAATACAGGTATGTTATTTACCTGACAAATTATTTGTATATCTACCCAGTGCTGTGATGAATACATTGCTGCTACAATAGACAACTACTGCACGGCCCAGTGAATCATGGTGACTTGTCTTTTTGTTCTGTGCTGCTTAGGCCCTTATTTTAGAAGGGATAGTGTCAGGTAGTGGCTGGTTAATGACAGGTAGCGACTGGTGAACGGCGGACACGGCACGCAATTACACATTTATCAAGCAGAATATGTTTAGTGACTGGGATAGCGCCATGTAGCGTCTTATTCATCATTTTCACAGCCTCAGCGAACAGCGCCGGCGTTCAGCCTTGCCCAGCGCCAGGTGTGACCTCTCCCATACATTTCAATGGACAAACCTTTTTCCAAAAAATCACAGATATTTCCGTGACCTCTTCTGGCATTGAAAAAGCATTTTTTTCACAATTTTTTCATTTTTTATATATTTCTTCAGAAATGACATTACAGGTCTTCCATTAAAGTGTTCATGTTACAATGTTGCTACAATGTAATTCCATATGTTTTCGCTTTGTTACTAGTGGATAGATGCTGAAAACAGACTTTAAACACACCAGAAACAGTTTTTTTGCTGAATATGGTGTAAGTCGGTCGCTATGAGCAGTCGCTAACATGCGCTCCCATACAGCGCTGTACTGGTCAAATAGCGACTCCTCACAATGTATTTTACAGTGCTGCACAGCGACTGAGTCGCTATGAACTAGCGACCCACGGCTGAGCACAGTGACTACTAGCGGGCGCTCTGAAAATGCCTGCTGCAGACGCTCATCTGTCGCTACCTGCCGCTAATGATGAATCAGCCTGCCCGTAAGGCCTTCATCTCTGTGAAAACATACAGCTGGGATAATTGTCTGGCTGTGCCCCCCCCCCCAAACCTAGTTACTGTATGTGTACAAGTGGACTTACCCTTAAATACCTTACAAATGAATGGAAAGCTAGAGGTTTAACATAAAAATGTGTTTACTATAGAACAATCATTCTTTTTTAAACCTTTAAAGTTAATGTCCAGGCAAGCAAAAAAAACAAACAAACAATGATATACTCACATTTTGTCCCCTGCAGATGAACGCTGCTATCCTGGCTCTGTGTACCTGAAGTGCAGCGTCGCCTGGGCCTGATCGCCGGTTACAGATGCCTACACGATGGACACAGTGTGTCAGTGACACCGGCCAACCCTCTCGTTCAATGCAATAAAGAAGGCGTGCCAGATCTTGACTCACCCCCTCCATTGCAGTCAATGGAGTGGGTGCACTCTGGATGTTGGGAAGGATAGTGAGGGCCGGGGGCTGCCTGCAGTAGAGGAGCAGCCTGTGACCAGTGATCGGGCATTGCCAATGCTGGACTTGATCTGATGATCAGGTAAGATCAACAGCACCGGACCAGCTTTAATGACTCATCATTAAAGATTCAGTCTGTGAGTGTTTGTAAAATGACAGGCACGCTGATCCCTTTTCTGAGGTAAATTTCCCTCTGTTTGGTGTGGGCTACTTATATGCCTAAAGTGTAACAAAACATACTGTGGCGGCTCCTGAAATCTAAGGGGCTGGCCTTCCTCCAAACCGTGATGCCCCGCTGTGTGGAACCCAGGGGTGCCAACCATGGAGACCAGTTTTCAGGATGATGGACATGGTGAAGGTGTGGGGGCATGGCTTATTTAAGGGCTTTTGTGGATTAAATCCTCACCCCCATGGGCATTTGTTATAAATATGTTATACATTGTGCAGGGGAGATATATAAAGTTATTAAAATGCATTACTATTACATAGTAATTCTGAATATACATAAACTCATTTCACTATCCCAGTAACTGGCGCTAAAGTTTTCCTTACCATGAGTGGATCATCTATGCTTCTCAGAACTGCAACATCAAGCATAACCCACTGCTCCTATCACTGAAAAAGAAAACCAAAATCCCTGCACAGCCTCTGTCCTAACAACAAATTGGGATGCACCACTGTGTGAAACCCTCCAGTTCACCCTGAAAAATGGCTCTGATTGGATGAGAGCCTGTGTATGCACCACCGAGAGAAGAGATGAGTTCTGGGGGGTTTCACACAGCAGGGCATCCCTATGCCTCCAGGGCAAAGAACGGAACCCAGGATAGTCAAAATCCTGTGTTATGTTCTGCTTTAGAATCCCAAGCTGCTAACAGCCTGCCTTATGTGGAGAAACTATATCACACAATAAGGCACACTGCAGTCATGCTGATCATTACATCAATGCAGCAAGCTAGAGAAGGATTTTATTTCCTTCTCACATTCTGTGTGGAAACAGATAAAATCTCTCTCTGGCTGGTTGGGCTGCTCATAAGGAAGCTTCTAGTTCAACTGCAGTGTGTCTTTGTACTAGCAAAGTCTCTGCTCATACCCCCAATCATAATCATGTGTATAAGGGCTCCCGGGTCTGAGCCAAGATGGCTGCTTGCATGTGATTCTAGGAGCGCAGTTCTACAAAACCTCTGCTTGAGTTTAAGCCCTCTCAAACAGCACACACCGCCATCATCAAAGGCAGAGCCAGCTCTAGGTTTGTAGGGGACCTTGGGCAAGAGAGTCTTAGTGGGCCCCAAAGTAGTGTGTCATATGATGTCATCTTTCAGCTCCGCTTTCTCAAATGGGTCATCTTCTGCTGCTGAACCCCCTTCAATTCTTTCTGCCTTCTTTATAGCCACCAGTCATCCTCTAGTCATTGCAGCATTCTCTACCACCACCAAGCACCCTTCAGCCCTTACTGCTTGCTCCAGTGGCACTAAAGACTTCATCATTGCTGTCAGTTGTCACCTGGTTCTGCCCACCTTCTGAGCTTTCATCAACTGTCCTGCATTCCATGCTACCTTTTCCAGTGTTGATGACCATCCCCTGTTGCTGAGCAGGTCTGCACACAACACCTGAAATTTGGTGGTTCAGGTCCCCTGTAAAATGGCCAAGGGTGAGCCCAAGTGGGCCTCTAAAGCTGACAGGGGCCCTGGCAATTGCCCAGGTTTACCCTGTGCTGGCGCCGGCCCTGATCAAAGCCACACATTAGGGGAACAAACATTAAACTTTTCTCGACTATAGGTCCACTTTAGCAGTTGAGGCCCCATGCAGGATCCCTGTCTTACATCCCCCCCCCCCCTTTAATAAGGCTCTGTATAGTGACCACAGGGACAACCCGCTGTTTTGGACACTACTTTTCTGGCAGCATATTAGCATCTAGGGCCAAAGATCTGATTTAGCATCACTTGCATCCCATCTGTCATGCATGTGCACAGCAGTTTCCAGTGCTGATACATGGCAGGCTTGGCAATCTCTGACTTAAGCCCTTATTTATGAAGGAATAGCGACAGGTAGCGACTGGTGAGCGGCCGGCAATGACGGGCCCCGCCATGAGAACGCCGGCTCCCCACCACAATCACACATTTATCAAGCCAATCCTGCTTAGCGACTGAGATAGCGCCAGATAGCCACTCATTCATCATTATTCCAGCCTCAGCCCACAGCGCCAGCGTCCGAACTTGAACAGCGACAGGTATGACCTCTCGCTACCTGGCGTTCTCCAATGCATTTCAATGGAACAATCTTTAAATATTCATAATTAATTGTTATTAATTTTATTTATTTTTTTTTAAATGTGAAAAATTCTGTGACCACTTCTGCCATTTTAGATAATTTTTTAAGGTAAAAAAAAAAAAATGTACAGAATTGATATTACAGGTCTGATATTAATGTATTCATATTACAAAATTATTTAAAAAACTTGTTTTTTTTTGGTTTCCAAAAATATGGTTGTTTGGGGGGTTAAAAAACGACTTTTAACCCATCGCCGCCAGCGCTCTGGGGTTTAAACATGCATTTTACAGCGCAAGAATTTTTTGAGCGTGATTTGTTAATGAATATGGTGGAAGCCGGTCGCTCTGACCAGTCGCTATCATGCGCTCCCATACAGCGCGGAACCTGTCAAATAGCGACTCCTCACCCAATATTCAACATTACGGCAAACCGACTGAGTCGCTATCAACTACCGAACAACGGCCAAGCACAGCGACTACTAGCGGGCGCTCTGAAAATGCCGCTACAGTCGCTCAACTGTCGCTACCTGCCGCTGTTAATGACTCGGCCTCTTAGTGTAACTGTTACATGTAACCCTGGAAGCAAAGATAAAAAAATAAACATGACTTAATAGAAATGTACGAGAAGCCTGCATAACAGTTGGGATGCAAAAGGGCAGACTTCATCACTGGTGCCCAACAAGCCTCACCCATGTCACTGAATGAGGAGAGAAGCAGCGGGGGTAGGTTAAAACTTCTTCTGTGCTGACAGTTCCCCACAATAGGAGGCTTTATAGTGTCATTTCCCACAGGGTTTTGTCACAGTTAGCCTACCAGTGGTGCAGGGCCAAAGTGTATCTACAGTATACATCAATGGAGGGGGTCATCCCTTTCATCTAGACTGTAAATGCCAGCAGTGTCATATGCGTTTATCCACGAATATCGCATTTATATCTCCATAAATAAACTATTTTTGAGTACACCACTTCAACCAAATGCCTTTTATCATTTAAGTAAAAGCATCTAAGTTGCAGTTGTCCATAGCAACTAATATTTAGCAGCAGTCTGATTGATGCTTTGGGCTGCTGAACATTGCCCTCCCTCTTTACTCTGCTTTGTTAGCTAAGCTCGGCTGTACTTAAGTATACACAATTAAACACATATTCATTTAAGATAACTGACACACAGACACACGCACATCCAGGTCCTTAAACCGTGACTAGGGAGAGGAACTGCACGCGCTGAGTTTATTATTCATTGGAAAAAATGTCTTCTAATCTACTATTCAGGAGCAGAAAAAAATGATTTCCTGCAATGGTACTCACAAGCGCTCTGCCTTCATCACAATATAATCATAATAACTGAAGCAGGTTTTCCTGTGGGATTATACCTCTGTGTGATTTAATCCTTAAATTTGTTTGGCTTTCATCCCCCGGAGAAGACAGATTTCAGTTATAAAATATTCTTGCTTCAAATATCAGACCAGGCACCATGCATCTATAATCTTACCCAAGATTTGCAAAGCCTAGGGCATGAGGTGAGATCAACTGTAAGACTCAGGCTGTACTTTATCACTTCATTTCAGGGACTAATAAAATCGCATACACACTCACACTCGTGCACACAAAGGGTGGAGTCAGCCGTTTTAATGGATTATTCTCTAGTCGGCGTTTGATACAGCAGAGCAGGAAAACTGCTTTACAATTAAAGACTGTTACACTATGAGTACTATGTAGATTCTTGAAATAGAACATACCTATATATACCTGCATAATAAGGTATACAAATATTTAGGCTGTAACTCAGTGCTCAAAAATCCTAGTATGATGGAATATATAACCTCGAGTGATATTTGCTTTGTGGTGACCATGTATGACCAAATATGCCATTTAGGACACTAAACTAGAGATCCACAATATTCTGTTAATGGAAGGAGGTCAAAAAGTATAGGGTTTTATGGGTACAGTTCTTTTTCAGCTAATCATGGGGTACTGCTGCCCCTGTAAGTGTGTACTCTTTCTGATCCCCTAAAAATGTAGAGGGTTAACCCTAAGTTACAGTTTGTTTGTTATGCTGTGTAACCACTGGCCCTGCCTTATACTTTCCACTTCTTCAACTCCTTTAAACCAGACCTTCAGCATCATTTAATTAAAAACCCAAACCCTTAAAAAACTATTGGCCAGCATCTAAAATGTATATATCGTAATGTTTTAGTCACTTACTTATTATTGTTTTCCCACTGGGCTCTGTTCAGGACTATGTTAGGATATGGGAGCTACTATCTTGCCTCAGATGCATCACATATTGATTGGGTTATAGCTATGCTTTGCACAGACAGAGCAGAGCTGGGGTCAGGAAAAGGACAGCAATCTCAGAATGCAAAGCAGCATAGTCAGAAGAGACTTCCAGTTTGCAGGCAACCTGTGACGCCATCCATCTTGGATGTTAAAATGCTCAAAAGCGTGGGGGAAATATACAAGATAAGCTCTTATTCAGGGTGAAGGTCCGGTTTAAGGTCCGGTTTGGGAATCACTGCATGGACAGACAGTTCCTGTGCCTAGGAAACACTCCATTGTATCCTTTTAACCTCTTCTTGCTTATTGTTTATCATTATTATCCTCCCCAGTCACTCATTCATAACTCTGCTCCATACCCCTAGCCCCCCAAATTTCTCAAAGTATAGGCTTTTATGGGTGCAGTTCCCCATTTTCAGATGATCATTGGGTACTGCTGTCCCTGAAAGTGTGTACTCTTTCTGACACCTTTAAATGCAAAGGGTTAATGCTAAATTACAGTTTCATTTTTTTCTTTTTTTTATGCTGTGTAACAACTGGCCCTGCCATTTATTTTTCACTTCTTCAATTCCTCCAAGTGTCACCTTGAAATTACTGCATTGAAAGGCAGTGCATTGTATCTTTTCAACCTCTTCTCGTTTATTCTTAGCATTATTATCCTCTCCCAGTCTCTTATTCATGACCCTGCTCCTTACTCCTGGCCCTCCCACACTTTTCAGACCACTTCTCACACCAGGGCTGCTTCGAGTGGCACCTGGAAAAGGATCGCTGGGCAAGATATTCCTGTGTCTGTGTAATCCTCCATTTTTTTCTGAGCTTATAACTCTTACCCTTTCCAGCATTCTCCCTTCCCAGCCAGTCCGAGCACTACTATCTAATATCCACTTTCAAAACCAGGACTCCTCCAAATGTTGCCCTGAAATAGCTGCCTAGTAAGGTTGCTCCTACTATGGCCATTGGTCTTTTCCATTACCATCTTGGTTGGCCTGGGGTAATCCCCCCAAATAACCAATGTACCAAGAATTTATGTATGTATGTACTCTATATGGAATATGAAGACTGATAAAAAACAATCGTTAGCTATTTATTTCACCTAACTTGGGTTTAAAGAAAAGCTTTTCCATGTAAAGGGATGTACACATTAAGTAAAATTTGATCTCATAATATATTCGCAAGCCAGTATGTGGAGAGACCCATGTTAGGCTTAATATAGGGGGGGCTAAAGAGACCAAAAAACCCTCTACTTAGGTAAAGGAAAAGAGTGGATTTCCTAGAACGGAAAGTATTTGCACAGTACCCAGTCAAAGGACAGGTAGCATTACCCATCTACCCTTGCAGTAGGCGGAGCTATGCAAATCATCTCTTTACGTCTCTGTGACATCCAAGGCCCTTAGAACCGCTAAGGGTGCAATGCCAAGGATTAGCTTTAAATTTTATACAGCCAGACACATCCAACTAGTTTGCGACTATGTTTTGGTACTCACCAAGTCTCACCCCCCATACAGCAAGAGGCATCCGCCCTAGTGCTGATGAGAGCCTAAAGCTCGAAAACACGTGTCCACTAGTTGGATGTGTCTGGCTGTATAAAATGTAAAGCTAATCCTTGGCATTGCACCCTTAGCGGTTCTAAGGGCCTTGGATGGCACAGAGATGTAAAGAGATGATTTGCATAGCTCCGCCTACTGCAAGGGTAGATGGGTAATGCTATCTGTTCTTGGACTGGGTACTGTGCAAATACTTTCCGTTCTAGGAAAGCCACTCTTTTCCTTGATCTCATAATATAATCTTTATTTATCAGGTTAAGAAAAATCAGTTAAAGTATGAGAAATGTATCTACCCTACATCCTCATATTACCATATCAGATCTAGTGGTAACCTTGACCGCACTTGGGAGTATGCTGAGAGACCTTGGCCCTAAATAACTTCCTTCAGAGTACCATTTACCAGTGGATGCTGCATTTGTCTATGACCAATGGTATACAGTACATCAGTAATAGGAACCAGGGTCACACTAGCCCAGGCTAAGTGGCCACACCAAACATTACACTCCACTATGGATCAGGAAAATGGGTGTCCTGAACTCCAACATCTGTCCTAGATACTCATGCATCCTGGGCACGCTTCTGCACATGATCTGGGAATGCCCTGCCAGTGTAGACTTTCAGGAAGATGTTACTAATTTCATTATAGTATATTTCGGCATCTTGACTTCCATGAAGGCACCTACCCTGTTTAGGCATCAAAGTAATTGTCTTGTGTTTTGGTTATTGTAATAAAATTAATTAATATAATAAATAAAACGCTAAAAATCTACTTTACATAATAAACTGATCTGACCTTTAAAAATGAAACGTTTTATGCAAATAAGATAGGTGGGACTTGTTTCAGAGAATCAGATTTAGGGGCTTGTGCACAGGGGTCTGTGACCATCATCCTAACCCTTTAAATTAAAGTGGAAGTCCAGTCTCTTAAGTACCCTACCACCCTCCCTTGCTGCTCAGGCATGGTGGGGGGGGTCAGAGAGTTACAACATTTAAAACTTACCTTGCCCAGGAGCCAGCAATTCCCACGCTGGGTGCCCCCATCTTTGATCTGCTGCAAAAAGCAGCTTACCTCGCGTGTACCGGTGCAGGATACGACCAATTTAGTTTGTTTTTTATTTTGTAATCCCCCCCCGCCCTGCCTACGTGCCAAGAAAGGGTGGTTGGGTGGGGGGTACTTGGGCCTCAGTGTGGTGCTGCTGGGGAATCTATGGCTAGTTTATTATTATTATTATTATTATTATTATGAAGAGTGCCTGCAGGATATTACAATGCTGTTGCAAAGATGATCCAGCAAGTGGCAGGCAATGATTACTATTTATATACCTATAGTCACTGCAGTATGTTGGGGACAAAATAAACATAATTCACAATACTTAGTAAAAGGAGCCAGTGTCCATTTTAGTATATGTCTTTTCAGTGTGTTTTACCTGCCACAAATGTATTCCACAGCACTCAAGAGACAGATTGTACCTAAGCAATTTATGCAAAATCTTGTTTAGAGCTGAATTTCCTCTAAGGAGCATGACTAGAAAAGAAAGAACAGGGTGGGTCAAATGTCCTACAAGGGGCATATTTATAAAGATGATGCTGGTTTGTACAGGAGAATGCAGATAGAAAGAGGCTTTCTTCTGTGGATCGTCACACAAAGTTACATAGCAGCAACATTCAGGGACAAAGACTAGGGCGGCCAAAAGGCTCCAAACGTGGCTGCCATCTGTTAGCAGCCACATCAGGGCATCATCTGGCACCAGAGGTATATGGCGTTATCTGTTGCCCACTACTGCTCACAGGAGGTCTGCTAGCTTGACAAAAAACATAATCTGCAGCACATGAACTAAGACAAGATTGGGCACCATTCGCAACTGTATGAAGACACAAAACCCCTTTTCTGTAGCTGACTCCTTCTACTTCCCTTGTCACACAAGTAATATCTGCTGCCTCTAATCAGAGGGCTACAGTGTAGCCGGACCTCAAGTCTCTCTTACCTCTAGAAGTTATAGCGCACAGTGTATTTGAACATACAAAGAACAACTACCACCCAAACACCTCTGTGCTGCCATATTGGTCAGTGGACACATGGGGACACAGCAGCAATCCATGACTTTGGGCCTTATTTAAGAAGTGCTAATGTCACGTAGTTCCACGTAGCATTAGGTGAATGCTGGGCGCAGTATGTGAAAAACATGTATATATATAAAAGTCAAACTTTTGAGCGCCACTAATAGAATAATGTAGTGTCACATGTATCGCTAGCAGCGGCTCAGTGTAAATCGCCGGAGCTGTATGTTCTGAAGCTCCATGTAGCACCTATCGCTCAGTTGCGCTCTTCCATACACTTCAATGTGTATATTTTGGTTGTGTAAAAATCACGTTCGGATTACATTTATCTGTATTTTTTCACTTAAATTAAGGGGATTGGCTTTCCTGGGCAGCAACAAAAGACTTTAGCATTGTTCCTCGCACTTTTGGTTTTGTATTTTGTTTTCCACCATTGCAGTACCAGTGCTCCAGTGTGTTAACAATGTCATTCCATGTGTTTTCACTCTGTGGCTGGGGTTTTTATTGTGAGAAACAGACTTTTTTGAAAAGTGTCTGGCGCCGACACTGGCTTTTGTGTTCTTAAATATGGGCTTCAGCGTTGAGCGTTGGTCGCACTTCACTGGCGCTACCTATCGTTCACTGCAGTGTTGTCCTGTTATATGTGGCGTCGCCTTGGCCAGCTTTTTCTTCAGAGTGTTACATGAAACAATAGCAGCATTGGTACCCTCACAGTGTTTCTACAGCACCCGCCAGACATCACATTTATCAATGCTGGACAGGATACTACAGTGTCACTTGTCCAGCGGCAAATCTAGGTCACAGCACCAGAGCCCCATTTGCAGCGTCCACTTCCGGACGCTCTGAGCACAGTTACACAGACGCACAAATGGTAAAACATGGCACTAGTCTTAAATCATCCACGTGTCTCATCTGTTTGTTGGAAAGACACTAAGAGAATTTTGCATGTTCTTTTGAGACTTAAATTTCCAATTTGTACTTACCACAAAAACTGCTGCTTTGTAATGGCATGCAATGTAAATAGGGTGCAATTTAACACTTTTTAAATAGCAAAGCCAAAAACACACTACTGTAAGTAGTGATATCCCTCTGCTCCCAGTGGCTCTCATGTATTTTCTGTGTCAGTGACCATGCTCTGCTTCCATTGAAGGCCATGGATTTTCTTAGCCAGTGACACACCTCCACTCCGGATAATACCAATTTGATCTCAATGCTAGTCCTTTGCTACCAATGACACCCACATCACTGTAAAAATGTCCCCTGCCTTTTTAATTAGCAAGTTCCGCATAGTCTCGTCACAGGGTTTGGCTGCAATGGCTACTTTTGTTGCTTTCCAGGGATCAATTCACATTTCTAAAATTTTCGTCCATATGCTTTAACATATTTTGGAATCAGAACCTAGCAAATCCATAGTATTTTAAAAAGTCTTGCCTTGCTATTCTCAACCCAAACAGATACATATATAGCATACTATAATTTTTCAATTCTCTGTTGAAATTGCGGGTTGGGGTTAGCAGATGGAGCAATGGTTGTGTTTAGAGGATTTGCAAAGCACAGTGTTATAAATTTGTAACAGGGGGTAACCTGCAATGTAACACTTTTAAAGTTATAGTATTCACTGTACAGTGTAGTTTACTATAGTTATATAAAGAGGTTACATTTTTTTATTTTAGGTTGAAATATATATTGTTGAGTTGGGGAATGTGGGCTGTAAGTTTGGCCATGCCAGCTTGCCTTAGCACCAGAGCTATTAGGGTGGGCTGTTGCTCAGTGACAGTTGAGAAAGGAAGAGACTCTGGGGGTCTGAAAACTCAGGACACAGTTTGATGAATATTTTGAGCCAAGGAGGCCAAAAAAAAAAAATAGGCTTTGGAATGGAAGCCTGTGTTTGTGTACTTGCCTACATCTGATGACCTGCTTCAAGTCCTTGCCACCCCTCACTTTGTATTTTTTATCCATAGTTTCACTTCAAGGTAAAGTACTATTTTTCAATATGAACTAACCTGGTCAATTTAGCTATCAGGGATATGCATTATACTTTATATAGTTCAACTAACAAGAAAAAGCCTTACCTTTATGAGCGTACACTTTTAAGCAGAGAGAGAATCTGGTGATAGTACACAATATCCTTGACCCAACTCTATCCCCCAGAGCAAAGCATGCAATTAACAGTAAAAAGACATCATGTACTTTTTTAAAATCCCAATCAGGGTTAGCAGGTGCAAGGATGGTAGCGAGGCTAGCTACATTTTTATTTTCACTCGGTCTGAAATAAAGCGCCATCTCTCTATATTTGTGTAGCGTCACTTGGTGTAGTCGCCCTAACAGCGCTACAGAACACAACCCACGCAATTCCCTGCATTAAAACACAGCAACCACATGTTTTGATTTAAACATCAGCTACTAATATGTAATTGGAGGAAGAACAGCACGTTACACGAATAAAGTTAGTTAGAAAAGGTAAAAAATATCATAGTCACACGCCATAGTGACTAATGCCTTCTCCAGGGCTGTATTTAGGGTTTATGCTGCCCCAGGCACTTTTAGTACTCACGCCTATCCTGATATACATACTTACCTAAAAATACCCCCTCATTCTGCACTTGCAGTCCTCTCCCTGGATAGAAGATAAAGGCCTGGGAATCTGCTAAGAAAAGGACTTCAGGAATGGGCCAGACAGGTAGATTTGTAAGGTAAGTATGCACATTTTCTTTTTAATCGGTTTCAGGACCGCTATAACTTGAGTGGTGTTGACAAGATACTCATTAAGCTGTAATAAAGTTTGAATATAGAAAAATACTTAAAAAAGGTTGGAAATGGAACAATGTGGAAATGTGAAAGATGGGGGAGTTTAAATAAGGAATATGTAGAAAAGGTAAAATGAGATGGAAGGATGTAGAAAAAAGGTGTTGAAGGGAAGGTAAAAAACGGAAGACACCTGCTGATCCAGCTAAGAGCTTTGTTTGTGAAGGGGTGTGTGAATATTATCTCCTGACACCCCCTTACACATCTCTGTTCATTTGTCCACCTAGCAATCCTGGTTATACCTGGGGTATACATGGCACCCCACATCGGTACGCATCGCCACAATAGAGTTGTTGATGTTCACACTGGGATAGCTGTGGCCTATACTTACCCAGGTCCTAGAGAGGAAGATCATCTACATCATAGAGAACAGAACCCCAACTGCTGCTTCCCCTCTGCAGGTCTGGGGAACTAAAAGCCCTAGCTGGTCCCGGGGAACAACAAGGCCCAGCTGCCCCAGGAGGAACAACAAGACCCAGCTGCCTCAGGAGGAACTACAAGGCCCAGCTGCCCCAGGAGGAACTACAAGGCAGAGCTGCCATTGGAGTAACTACAAGGCCCAGCTGCCATTTGAGTAAATACAAGGCCAGCTGCCAATGGAGGAACCACAAGGCCCAGCTGCCCCTGGAGGAATTACAAGGCCCAGCTCCCCCTGGAGGAACTACAAGACCCAGCTGCCCCTGCATGAACTACAAGGCCCAGCTGCCCCTGTAGGAACTAAAAGGCCCAGTTGCCCCTGGAGGAAATAAAAGGCCCAGTTGCTTCCCCTCCCCAGCCCTGGGGAACTACAAGACCCAGCTGCCTCAGGAGGAACTACAAGGCCCAGCTGCCCCAGGAGGAACTACAAGGCACAGCTGCCATTGGAGTAACTACAAGGCCCAGCTGCCATTTGAGTAACTACAAGGCCAGCTGCCAATGGAGGAACCACAAGGCCCAGCTGCCCCTGGAGGAATTACAAGGCCCAGCTCCCCCTGGAGGAACTACAAGGCCAAGCTGCCCCTGGATGAACTACAAGGCCCAGCTGCCCCTGTAGGAACTAAAAGGCCCAGTTGCCCCTGGAGGAAATAAAAGGCCCAGTTGCTTTCCCTCCCCAGCCCTGGGGAACTACAAGACCCAGCTGACTATGAAGGAACTACTAGGCCCAGTTGGCCCCAGGATACCAAAGACCCAGATGCTACTCCTCGCCAACCCTGGGGAACCACATGGTCCAGCTGTTCACCAGTTATAGGCTCGCAGAACTGCAAGCTCCAGCTTGGCAGATGCCCCCCTGCCACAAAAAGTTACCAGCACCTACTTCCGTTTAGTAAAGACAAATGGAAAGTCAGAGACTTGATAATGTCCTTCCTGGCTAGGCTCTCTTTCTTCTAAGACTTGGTTGCATCACTGCCCTCAGTGGTAAAAAGACAAAACTGCAGGCTGTAAGCAGCCTCTGTGAAACGTGACAGCCCAGCACCTAACCAGCTGTTCACATTACTTTTAAAATTTAAAAATGTGCCACTGGGCACGTACTTACAGATGCCTAATCGTAAATATGGCCCTGACCATCTCTACTTACATGATGTTTCCTGAAGACCATAGCATTTCCTAGAGATAAAGATTCCATCTCTTCAATGCACAAAGAAGTCAAGATGGCTGCTAATTGATCTGGTCTCCCAGGGTGACCATCAGAGCTTCAACCCCTGTCCTACAGAAAATGGGTGCCTTCATTGACTGTTATTTCTATGAGACCAAACCCAGGCAACTGCCATGCTCTCTCGCATAACCAGAACCCAGCAGCAGGCTTAAATTATTTCTTTCCGAGATAACCATGGAAATACAGTTGCAACAGGGCTCATAGTGGAGGCCAATAAGTAAGCTAAATTTACATTTTGAAGTGACAACTAGGAGGTTAATTGATTTCAAAGAAATAACTAAGGGGCACAACTCTCTCAGGTGCATAATTGTTCCCATTTTCCCTGAAAAGCTTATTTATTACATTAGGGGGCCTCCCGGGTGCTGCATACACTGAAGCCTGTAACTAATAAGTAATATTTTACACTGAAGCCAGTAACTAATAAGTAATATTTATATGAATATCAATGCATGATACTAAATTATTATTGTCTGCACTTACATTTGCTCCTGCATCCTCTCAAAGTTGGAATGTTGCTTCCTCCTTTCCCAGCATCCCAGTTGTTCTGCTGCCTGGACTTATCCAACATAACCCACAATGCAAAGCAGCAGGAAACGTAGTTGCACTTCCTCTTTGCAGGCTAATGGTAGATCCATAGGAAACTCCATATTAACCCCATCAGACAACCAAAACCACACACCATTTGTTTCACTTTCCAACTGCCAACTTCACCTGCTACAAATTTAGTCAGTTACAGTAAGGAAGTGAAAGCATTTAACAACACCCGCTACCCCTCCTCCCCCTGCGCTAAGCCCAATTTGGGTATTAACCTAAAAACAACTCACTGAGGGGTGGGCAATCTGCATGGGATCTGAAGCAATGCCGTACAGCAGTGGGAATGTACTGGTCTGTCACTCATGGTTGCCATGATTTGCCAGTATTAGGGGAGGGTTGTGGCAATTGAGTTGTGATCTGGCTTAGCACAGGAGGGTTGCCTAAATGTAACGCTATTCAGAGGCAAAAATGGTTATAAACACAGAAAGCTTTTCTAGACATAAGAATTATGCTTTATCCAGTTATTACACTAGACTCTATGAGTATAATCTGCTGTTCACTGGTTCCTTTTGCAAATAATGACATGGTAATATATTAATGGGACGCAACTTGCAATCATTTGAGTGCTTTGTACATTTTTATATTAAATGCCATGTGTGTACCTGCACCTTTTTGTTTAATCAGTGGGACATACTGTACATAGGACATAAAAATGCCCCCACCCTCTGTGAAATCCAGTGCCATACCTGCCTGCCACCACTCAATGTTCTCTGCGCTCAAATGTGATATATGTCAGAGAGGGGAATAAACAGCTTTTATGGCACTCTGCACTATAAGGCCATGCATTCCTGTTTTCCAGGCTAATAAAAACAGGCAAGATATACGTCACCCAGGGGGAGAATGGGTATTATGCTTATATGCGAGTGCGGCTAAAATATACTGGTTTTGTGATGTTGTTTTGCTTGCGTTATCTCATTTCGTGGCTTTTCCACTCTCTTTATGGTGGCGTTATGGTTCTGCCTTATTTATGACGCTGGTTCTCTGCTGTCTAATGCGGCAGCTAATTTATGTTTCAGTAGAGCGATTTTCTTAGAAGAAATTGGTTCGAAGCACAGTCCTGACATCTGTAATGTGTGTTCTGCTTGTCTTTTGGTGGATGGGATTAATGTCTAGGGGGCTGTTTGTGAAGGAAGGATTCTTCTCTTTCTTTGCTCTCAGCCATTGGCCAATAGACCCCAAGGCTTTTATAGGGTTTTCTTTCTGGCTGCAGAAAAATATTCATTGGCCCATTTGTTTTCTTTTGTATGCGGATATGTGATTTACTAAATCAGAATCATGATGCTGACAATTAATGATACACCGTCTTACCATAACCTGCATAGCTAGACAATTCTTACGTTTAGCTATTGTACCTATTCCTGTATAAATGTATTTGTGTTTGTCTGTATTAGTAATGACATGCACCATAAGAATGTTACAAGATGGGATCAAACAAAGGGCACAGACAAAGGCTGTGGATGGAATGACATGTGGGACAACAGTCCATAAAGGCAGTGTATGTAAATACATGTACAGAGAAATGATTATGGAAAAGAGGACATTTTATAACCTTGGTTTAAAAATATAGGGCACAGAAAATTTTACTGGAACACTAGGCACTTACTTACCCCATTACATCCCGCTGATTCCACCATTCCACTGCTACAAAAGGGTAAAGACCAGTATTTTGTAATAACATTTATCCAGGACATTCTAGCATGCCTTTGAGTCTGTTTGCCCATAAGTCAACTTTAAACATATTCCGTGTATTTCTTTGGTAACTATATGGCCTAAGAAAGAGTCCAACATGGAAAGGATGGATCAGTTCACTCTAGTATTTATGGTAAGGCAACTGCTGTAAATAGCCTTTTGGACTTTCAACATGTTCATACCATTTGAAAAAGGCTGCCTCTGTTGGCCAGTTCCTGCATGCCTGCTGCATTGTTTCTGTGACCATGATTTTGAACAGGCTTGTCAATGCTCTAGATTTAAAAAAAAAATGAGGGTATTATAGTAGAGTTGAATACCTGCAGTATGTGTCAGACATACAAACTACTCTGAGTAAAACAACAGAGCTCCACTAAAAAAGTAAGGTTCAGTTGCAACTTCCAAAACCAATGGGGGGTTGAAAAACCTTGGATGATTGTCGGAACATTCTTAGGTCAGAACCCATTTGGCAAGTTTAGTGGAGTCTAGGGTGAATATGACTGCTCACAGGGCCGGAATTAAGGGACCACATTTGTAACTTTGTCATTATTATGCCCAAAAGGCATGGCTTTTATCAAATGCAGTATAGAGGAATTTCCCTTGTGGTGAGTGCTTGGTTTGCCGGTTTATGGACAAAGTTAACTCAAGAATATGGTCAAGGGTAATTTATTTAAAATCACTTTGTTTATAATTGCAGAACTCGTGGTGTTTTTTTTTCTCTTAAAGTGTGTTCTCTTAAAGTCTTACCAGCGCTGAGACGGACACCATTACCGACGCGCACCCCACCAAAACCACGGGCTAACTACCTACTAAGCGCAACGGACATTTTAACAAGCGCATACCAAGCGCATCACTTTAGCAGCGCTACCCTCCATAGACAAACCCCAGTCTGGGGCATGGAGGGTCCGGATCTCTACATACTGGGCACATTAAAACAATGAGGAACACAAACAATATACTTGTGGTCAACCTCCAATATGCCAGCAATCCAGGCACCGGGGAACCCTCATCAGCGGGAACTATAGGCTCCCACACTGAAGAAGCCACAGGCGAAACGCGTCTGTAAGGAGTCTACAACCACTTGCTACAAACCTTGAAGGGTTAACAGCTGGCTACAAACTGAGGAGCAACGACCTAACCTTGCTACAAACGTGAGGCAAACACCCAAGGACACTGAGGACGGGCAAGTAATGTGAGCCCCTCCTTTCCTCATCATCCATTTAGAGACTATTTATATCGCCTTATTACCATTGCAGAAAACTAAACACTAGTTTCTGCCAAGGACTATTGTAATGCTCATCAAAGGATAATATTTGATGTGTACGAACTAATGTAAACAACACTTGTTCATTTGAATAAAAGCAATCAATCAGAGTACAGTGTAGAGGTTAAACGTTTTTCCCTAGGGGACACACGGGGCCCCCCCAGTGAAACCCCACCAGGAAACCCCCCCCCCTTCTCTCTACAAACCGACCAGACCTACTCTGAGTAAAACAACAGAGCTCCACTAAAAAAGTGAGGTTCAGTTGCAACTTCCAAAACCAATGGGGGGTTGAAAAACCTTGGATGATTGTCGGAACATTCTTAGGTCAGAACCCATTTGGCAAGTTTAGTGGAGTCTAGGGTGAATATGACTGCTCACAGGGCCGGAATTAAGGGACCACATTTGTAACTTTGTCATTATTATGCCCAAAAGGCATGGCTTTTATCAAATGCAGTATGGAGGAATTTCCCTTGTGGTGAGTGCTTGGTTTGCCGGTTTATGGACTAAGTTAACTCAAGAACACGGTCAAGGGTAATTTATTTAAAATCACTTTGTTTATAATTGCAGAACTCGTGCTGTTTTTTTTTTCTCTTAAAGTGTGGTGTTCCAAGCTCTACATAGGATAAACACAAAATTCCTTATGTATCTGGATCCATGCGCATCTAACCACTATAAAGATGACATGTCGGGATCATAGCCAAGGTAAGACTATCTCTCCTACCAATGTTGGTGCAAAGTTTTGGTGGTTAGAGTCTGTAATTTTCCTCCAGTTGTTTTTTTTTTCTCTTCAGTTTTGATTCTGTGGCCTAATTTTATTTATTTATAGGCCAAGTTCCTTCGGTCATTTTATTTTAGAATTTGTATATACTTTTTAGTTTAACTCAGGTGTTGACATTTTAGATGTGACATTTACTCTCCCATTTTTGTCACATATTAGTCACATTGTTGATTTTTTGGGGTATTTTGTGTTACAGAGACATGCCCTCAATTAATTAGTGATGATCCCCCCGTTTGGATGAAGAATTTGTTTTTCGCCCCAATCCAGCATTTATATTGTATATACTTAGGGGTTTATTCATCAAGGGGTAGCGGCAGGTAGTGCCTCGTAGCTACAGGTAGCGAACGGTAAACGCTGGGCGCTGTACGCAATACCACATTTATCAAAGCGATTCCGGTGAGCGACTCTCAGCGTCATGTAGCGTCCGATTCATCATCACAGATGGCTCAGCGTATACCACTGGCACTCTAGCTTCCAGAGCGCCTGGTATTACCAGCCACTGGATTAACCTGAGGCAATTTCATAGCCTGGGGCTCCGGTTTAGGTCGGGACCCACGGACGTGACCGCCGATGACGTCATCATCCGGTGCTGACATGTGCGCCGATGCTGGTCGCCATCTTGCTGGAGTGCAGCACTATTTAGGGAACTCACCCTGGGAAGAGGATACAGCTCTCCCTCCTGATGAAGGTTTTCTAACTGAAACGTTGAGGGTTTAGTCTGTCATCCGACTTAGGTACTCTGCTCCTTATTGATCTATATTTACCTTTGTTATCTCTGCTCATGTGTATACATTTGTGCCTGATCATGCTATGATATACTGTCAGTCTCTGTTTTGATTAATTGCAGTCTGTATGCATTTCATTCCTACCATTTGGGAAACCCCCTGACGCTTAGGACACAGTATATTTGCCAATATCACTGATGATCTTGCCGTATATAATTTACTGCATATGGAATATTTATGCACTGTATATATATTTTTTGCACCATTCTGATTAAAGTGGACCAACACCCAGGATTTTCACTATCCTGGGTGTTGGTCCACTTCCGCGGGGCACCCCGATCGTGGGTGCGCGCCCTGCTAGAGGGACGCGCGGGAGGCAGCGGCAGCTTTTCCGTGGGGCTTTCTGGGGGGTTTCACACAGCGGAGCATCCCGATTTTGGGTGCCCCGCGGGGAGGGAGCTGATCGGGGTGTGTGTTGGTCCACTTTAAATATCAGTCACTTATTGCAACTCATGGTATTGGGAGTTCATTTACATAGCCATCTTTCTCATATAGTGTTGTGTTGCTGTGCATGGAGCAGGCACAGCCGGCTACATATTGAACCCCTGCTTATTTCTTTATTTGCTCTGTTCATGATATATGGTGTGCAATCTTAACCTAAACTATTGAATAATTACCTTTCGCTCTCCCATACATTTCAATGGATGTTACCTTTCTTCTTTTTTAATAATATTTTTTTTTTGTATCAAATCATCTAGCTTATTTAAAGTCATTTTTGAAAACTTTTTAAATTTATGTAGAATTGTCATTACAGGTCTGGTATTAAAGTGTTAATGTCACAATATTACAACAATGTCATTCCATATGTTTTCGCTTTGTTACCGGTGTATCTTTGTTCACTTTAATCACACAGCTGCTGGCGCTCTGGGCTACAGTGACCCAATTTTAAGCGCCAATGTAAGGCTGTTTTTTGATGAATATGGTTTTAGTCGCTCACACTGACCATTCGCTACCGTTCGCTCCCATATAGCTCTGTACTGGTGTTATAGCGACTCACACATCAAATTCATCAATGCCGGCCATGTTACTACAGCAACTGAGGCGCTCTGTAATAGCGACGGTCGCTCTTAGCTCCTCTGTACAGACACTCATCTGCCGTTACCTGGCGCTAGTAATGAATCAGCCTGTTAGTTATGTATTCCAGTGCATGTCATTTACTATTTAATTAGCCCTGAGTATTCTCTTCCTTTCCTTATATTGCATATATAGTAAATTCATGTACAAATTTTTGTTTCTTATTTACATTTGTAGAATTTAGAATTGTTTTATTTATTGGTTTCACTTTTGTGAAACCCCTTGCCTTTGGGGCGCTGCGCTGCTGTGGGCATGCCTCTTAGATTGCTGTCAGTGGTGGAGAGTCCAGGTTGAGTCCAGGCTTCTCCAGAGACTCTGATTGGCTTCTGACTGGCTGCACCATCATAGAGGCGCCTGCGATTATGTGGTGGTGTATTGTTGCAGGGTGTCTTGCTTACCATCAGGGGGCGCACGTGCCTTGCTAACGAGGGATGCTTCAGTCGGTGGTGGGGCATAAATGGTGAGACTCTGGGTTGGAGCACTCACCCACACCCAGTGAGAGTTGTTTGGAAGGGCTCCTCCTCCATCCATGCCTGCTGTCTGCATATCCTTCAAATCACAGTTTCCTATCATGACAGTATTCCCTATTTATGTATTTCTCTGTATTTATTGGGTATATTATTTGATATTCACTGAGATTTTTTTACATTGATCATGTGTATTTTTTGGTCTCTTTGCTAGCTTCTTATGCATACAATATCCTTATATGTTTTACTTGTGCATTCAATTGTTCATACATTTGTGCACTTGAACCTTGTTATATTTGTCTTGCTTACTGCCTTTGCATTTGCTCCTTATTTGGGGCATGTATATTGTTCATTCCAGTATGCCTGTGCATTTGTACTTTATAATTCTTTGGATATTTTATTTGTTTTTGTATTTGGCACTGCACTTTAGTTAGTACGTATTAGGTGGCTTAGGACTTTAGTGACTGCATTATTTTCTTATACTGCATTTTTATAGCCATTTATAGTATTGTAGGCCTGGGAAGTTGGGGGTCTTGCTCCATGTTTTAAATTGTCCTAGTCTTGTCAGTTTTGTTTTTTATTTTGTACCTAATAACGTTTTCTATTTGCCTATAAGAACTATGGCCACTTTAGGGGCCTTATATATTCACACTAAGGCAGGGGTTCATAAACATTTATCAATCAAGTACCACTTTTCATTCTCTAATTATATCAAGTACCACCTGAGTGGTAGATATAGGTTACCAGTTAACCCAAACTCCCATTTAAAGGACACGAAACACAAAAAATGCACATAAATAGTTTGTATCACCTTTTGAAACACTTTTGTACATAAGGAGCAAATCATGTATTGATAGCAGGTCTGTCTGCGACCTTATTGAGTACCACCAGCTGTACTAATACTACTGGTAGGGAGTCTCTGCACTATATTGTGCCCTTATAATGATTTCGTTTTCCGGAAAACACACATTTGCTAACATTAGAAAAAAATAGCAGATCAGCTCAGAACCCTGAGAACATCTTTTTGGCACAACAAAATATTCTCTTTCAGAAATGCCATCGGAAGTGGACTTTCTTTAAGGCACGATTTTCTCATCAATGTCCATTAGCACATGATTTAATAGAATTTATCCTTTTTGACAGAAATGTAAAGTAACAAAATAATTAAAATTACATTTTAAAAATCAAATCATCAAACTTGACTCGAATACCAGTAAAGTCTGACCCTTATGTATGTAACTTTGAGGCCGATTCATTAATAGCGGCAGGTAGCGACAGTTGAGCGACTGTAGCGGCATTTTCAGAGCGCCCGCTAGTAGTCGCTGTGCTTGGCCGCTGTTCGGTTGTTGACTCAGTCGGTTTGCCATAATGTTGAATATTGGGTGAGGAGTCGCTATTTGACAGGTTCCGCGCTGTATGGGAGCGCATGATAGCGACTGGCCCTAGCGACCGGCTCCCACCATATTCATTAAAAAATCACGCTCAAAAAATTCTCGCGCTGTGAAATGCTTGTTTAAACCCCAGAGCGCTGGCGGCGATGGGTTAAAAGTCGTTTTTTAACCCCCAAACAACCATATTTTTGGAAACCAAAAAAAACAATTTTTTTAAATAATTTTGTAATATGAATACATTAATATAAGACCTCAGGTCTGTACAATTTATTTATTTTATTTTTTTTTTACCTTAAAAAATTATCTAAAAAGGCAGAAGTGGTCACAGAATTTTTCACATTAAAAAAAAAAAAAACAAAACAATTAATAACAATTCATTATGCATATTTAAAGATTGTTCCATTGAAATGCATTGGAGAGCGCCAGGTAGCGAGAGGTCATACCTGTCGCTGTTCAAGGTCGGACGCTGGCGCTGTGGGCTGAGGCTGGAATAATGATGAATGAGTGGCTATCTGGCGCTATCTCAGTCGCTAAGCAGGATCGGCTTGATAAATGTGTGATTGTGGTGGGGAGCCGGCCTTCTCGTGGCGGGGCCGTCATTGCCGGCCGCTCACCAGTCGCTACCTGTCGCTATTCCTTCATAAATAAGGGCCTTTGTTACTTTAGATGCGTTAGATTTGTACGTTAGTTTTTATGGCTGATTGCAGTAAGGTAACCAGATATTAGCAACATCTTGTGAGAAATTAATGAGCAATGTAAGTCAAATGGGAAATAAAACAGATTGTTGGTGTATTATAACTGTTCAAAAAACTTTGGAAATTTGTTCTCACATGCCAAACA